>PVJH01018188.1:0-45794 GCA_004026705.1 Nesogale talazaci | reverse complement strand
TGATCAAACCCCATCAGGTGTTCTACACCCTCCTCACCACCAATTTTAGGTTCCTTGTTCCATTCTCCCTGGATTTTTTGGCTCCTCTTTCCCCCCACCTACCCTTCTCTCCTGTCCTCCTGGAACTGCCAATCCCATGGTTTTCTCCTCAGGATTGTTTATCTTGTCTATCTTACATAAATAGATATCCCTTTGACTCTTTTTTAACTTGTTCTAGTTTTTATTCTCTTTTGTTGATTTTTGTTTATTTGTGTGATCTTCTCCATATGAAATCCAGGATAGGTAAACTTAGAGTGACTACAATAATAGCATCTTGGGGCTATGACAAGGAAGGTTTCAAGGAGAGGAGAAGCTAATAACAATAGGCGCAAGAATGAAGACAATGTTCCAGAATTGTGATGATGATTGGACAACTCTTTTTTGATGTATGTAAGCAATTTAATTGTATGATGTGTGAATATGTGAGTAAAATAACAAAGTATTCACAGCCTCAACCTCCAGAGAACAGTTCTGTGCTGCCCCCAAGGCTCACTATGAGTTGGGATCAACTTGATGGGATAGATTGGTTTGTTGTCGATGATGTTATTGGCTGCAAGCAAGCCAAGGCCTGAGGGGCAGAGGTAGCAGTTGACTGAAAGCACCTGGAAATCCTTGTCATCGGCACCACGGAGGTCGCAGGTTTGAAAGCCCTGCCGAGCAGTTTGCCTGCTCACATGGGCCACCGCTAGTTGGAATCCATTCCACTTCAGCTGGCAATGTAGGGTAATCAAACAAGGTTGGAACTTGTTAAGCCAATGACTAAATCTTCACTGCTGGAATATAGAGGGCTTTCTTTAGAGTCCCACCATCCATTCTTGCTTCCTGATATCCAAGAAACATTTACTTCTTCCTACTGAGTTGGGGAAGTTGACTTTTTTTTTTGGGGGGGGGGGGGCGGCCCATCACTGCCCTCTGGTGGTCATGGGCGCTACCCAGTGCTGTTCCTGAGAGCCGCTGCTGGATTTGAATTGCCAAGCCTGTAGGCCGCAGTCCCACACTCAACCACTTACGCCACTGGGGCTCAGCAGGAAGTTGACTTTTTATAAAAGAAATTCAGCTTTATGTCTTAGCTCCTGTTGTCTGCGTGGAAACAAGCCCACGAATCGACAGCCTGTGACATACAGATCTCCCCTTGCTGTGTCCTGTCTCTCACATCCTGAAAACTGTGACGTGCTCTGTCCAGCTCGCCGTGGATTCGCTGCGTTCTCTCTGTGGAGGGCTTCTCTTTTCCTGATTGTGGAATCTGTTGTCATATTCTTTAACTGTTAATTTTCAGGGTCATGGAAATGAGATAAGTTTATGCACAGATACGTGCAATTTTTAAAGTTTGTGGGAAAATGGAATTAAAACCTAAATATAAAGTACATAAAACTTTATTTCTCAACATAAATCCCATCTACGTTTGTAAGTCTATCGCTTAAAGAACTAGCAGCCCGTGTTAGTGATGTCTTTACGTTATTAACAAGGAAAAAGATAGCCTTTTAAAGTTTTTTAAAGCAAGGAAACAAGTCAGAAGGAGCCAAATTAGGACTGCAAAATGATGCCTGGCTTCCCATTGAAATGTTCATCATATGTTGGTCCTTGTTTGCTGAGAGGAATGAGCTGCAAGCATTGCTGGGGAACAGGGAGCAGGACTCTGGTGAAGCTTTCCCAGGTGCTTTTCCATAGCGTAGCAGTGGTTTATAAATGAAGAGCAGGTAAAAGGAAGGGTCGTTTTTAAAAAGAAGCCTCTTAACCCTAAAGTAGGAGGAAGAGAAATAATTGGAGCCTTTTGAAGCATAGGAAAAGAGACATGCAAAGACTATACGTCGTTTGAGTTAGTGCCGGGACTTTGGGGAGTGCTCAGTCATCTGTGTGTTTGTTGCCTGGTGTTAGGACTTCAGAGCAGATTTGCAGAAAAAAACCCCGAGTAAATGCCAATAAAAAGCACTGTCCTTTTTTGTAGTGACATTGTAGATTCTGAGACCTTTTCCCTGAGATCGAGTGTCTTATTTTGTATTTTTGTTGTTGTCTAGCTTTCATGCTAAACTATGTTATTCATTTTTTAACTGCTTTCCAATTCAAGTCTGATTTCTGGTGGAAAATGCATGTAGGAGGTAGATACTTTGGGGCTTCAAATTTGAGCAAGGTGCAAAGAGAAGTCACTTCCACCAAGTTGATTTCAATTCACAGTGACCCTGTGGTTTCCAAGAGTGAGACACTTCATGGAGTCAAAAGCTCCCTCGGAGCAGCCGGTGGCTTCCAGAAAAGTAATATGGGAAAAAAATTCCCCTCTCTTTTAATTCTGTTTTCTGTGAACTTTGGAACCAACCTGAGAAACACACACACACACACACACACACACACACACGCCATGTTACTACTTACTGCCTCCACATCAACTTCTCAGTCATGCCTTTCCTCCTCTCCTAATCTAAAAGGCCCCTCCGTCTTCAACAGGTCACAGTCGTCTTCTTAGAATTCTCCACTGTCTAACTTCATTATGCATTATACTTACATGTCTTTTCAAATCTCTCTTTTCTACTAGACCATAAGTATTTGTGGACAAAGATGTTTGTCTGCTTCATTTGCTGCTGTGTCTCTGGATCCAAAAACAATGCCTGGCAAATAATGTGCCGTCTGTAATATTTGTTGAATGAATATGTAGTAACCATAGTCATTAATGTGCCTCTAGAATACTCTTATTGTTTCCAGGTAAAGTGTAACTGTTAGGACCATTTGTAATTCACCTAGCATCATGAATCTGCATCAGAAGTGGTGACCTAATAAATCTTTCTCTATGACAAAATAATAATTTACAAATTATCAAGGGTTCATGAGGGAGAGGGAGAGGAGAAATGAACTAATACCGAGGGCTTAAGTAGAGAGAAAATGTTTTGAGAATGATGATGGCAACAAATGTACAACTGTGCTTTGCATACAATGGATGGACGTATGCACTCTGATAAGAGTTGTATGAGCTCCCAATAAAATGATTTAAAAAAATGGAACTCCATATTTTCTTGGCAAACCTTTTTTAAAAAGCTTAAGACGGGCTGAGCCCCGGTGGCATAGTGGTTGTGCGCGGAACTGCGGCCCACTGGGACGGAGGTTCCAATTCCAGCAGTGGGGCTGGGCCTCCTACTCCCACAACTGGAGAGCCGTGATGCCCCCCCCCCCAAATAAATAAAAAGCTTAATGACATATACTTCACATATCATATAATTTAATGGTTCAATTACATTAACCAGAGTTGTGCATTCCTCATCGATCAATTTTAGAACACTTCCTTCTTTCCTGTACTCATTGCTGTTAGCTCTCCATCTCCCCCCATTTTCCCAGCCATTCACCTACTGTCTCTAGATATGCCTATCATGGGTTTCATATACAGAAAGTCATACAAAACAAAGAATGACAAAACAAAAACTTTAATCAAAATGAAATAAAATATTAACTGCTAAAACAACATTAAAATGGGCCAACAGGGCAACCAGATGATAAAGTGTTGTATTTAAGCTAATTACATCTTCCATAATTGACTTTATAGTATTCCCTGTCTGATAGCAAGGCTATTCATATTCCTGGATTACATATGGTGAGAGGGGATTCAATGTAGGCTTAATTTACGTGGGGACCCTGCAAATACATTTTGGGCTTCCGCTGCCCTCCATAGGTGTCTACAAACTAGGTGTTCGGAATGTAAGCTCCGATAGCATTCTCTTCTTTGAATTTTCTTTTTATTATTTACAATCTGCTAGTGTGCTTCTTCTGTTAAATTTAGTTGATACCTCACTTAAATGGCTGCTTGTTTTGGACCTCAGACACCTTTTACATCTCAGACACAATTCTTTCTGATATCTGGCTACCAGTTTCTTCACGTTTTGCTAACATCACCCCTATCTTCAGTGATCTCTTCACAAGGATAAGTATGAAGTAGGATCCTGTCATAAAAAGTAACTTCTTAGATAGGGCTATGATTAAGTGTGATTCCAATCCATTTATATATCTATGGTTTTATATATGTCTTGAGTTCATTTTAGCATTTTCATTAGAGTAATTAACTTTTTTTTAGAGTAATTAACTTTTGAGAAATTATTTTTTCTTAAGTAATTTCAATTTGGTAAGTTAGAAATCTGGCATATAAAGACCTTTACACAGTGCCATCTCAGTTATGCTGAGGCATTCAAGTTCACTATTTCTTGACAGGTGCAAGTGGCATGAAGAAAATGATATACTCTTCTGTGCTCTCGCTGTTTGCAAGAAGATCGCGTAAGTACAAAAATGGAGATTTCTTTGAGTACTGCACGCCTGGTGTGAATTCCTCGGTGCCATTTTGCCACTGGTTTGGAAGTTGGGGAGAATCACGGTTCACTCCTATGTGCACAGTTCCATTTTAAAACAAATGTTACTTTTTACTTCACATTACATTTATTCTAAAACCAGCATCATTATTTGTCTGATGTAGTTATCACCTGAGCCATTTGGGTGAGCTTTGAACACTTAAGTGAAATTATCTTTCTAGAACTCCTGTACACCCCTGAAGTTGCCTGCCATTAAAAACAGTCCTCTTTGTGACGGTGTTAAAAAAATACGGGCTCTTTTTTCCCCCCCTCTACCCAAGAGTCTAAGCCCAATATCTCTTGGAGCCCCTGTACATGGCCAATAATTGTGTGGGTGTTCGTGGTTGTAGTTTTACTTTGTTCTGTCCAGTCCCTGCTGTAACATTTGTGAAAACTGGATATTTTTTCTCTTGTTCCAACCCCCTAACATCTGTGTTTTCATAAGCACTAGTACTTATTTCTGTCTCTTCTCTGATTCTCTAAATTTCCATATTTCCTGTTAGAGGTGGATTTTTTTTAATGTGAATGCATTGCACCAAATCAGATGATATCCTGGAAGTGACCTTTTCTTCATTCCTCCTAAAGGTACTGCATCAGTAATTCTCTAGCCACTCTTTTTGGAATCCAACTCACAGAGGCTCATGTTCCACTCCAAGATTATGAGGCCAGTAATAGTTTGACACCCAAAATGGTTGTGTTGGATGCGGGTCGTTACCAGGTAAGGAGCTGACTGGGGAGTTGTTCCTTTCTTGAGATTGGCATAGTCAGTGTGGCTAAGGCCAGCTGCGGCTGCAGGTGAAGCCATTACTTTGTTCTCAACTTTAACATTTTTATGAAATCCCTCATGGAATGTCAAATAGTTCTTCATTTTCTTGGGGTTTTTTAGATGTTCTAACAATTGAATGAAAATTAAAATGAGCACTTTTTTTTTATAAAACCCACCCAATCATTTATTTCTGAAGTTAAGCATCTGAATATAGGTAATGTTAATATTTTAAGTACTTCCTTTAAAGGTCTGTAAGATCTGATGAAGGATTTGATTAAAAGCTTTCTACTTTGCTGGTCTCTTGTTTCTTCCCTGCTTCTTACTTTGGAGTAGGTCTTGTTATTCGACTAAGGGTGCAGCATTAGGACCTCTTGAGTCACAGTTTTGGAATTTCATTTCTGGGTCTGCCACTTAAAGGCTGCATTATGTTATATAAAGTTCTTGAACTTTTATGTCCTGATCCCTGAAAAACAAGTTTAATAGTACGGTTTAGTAACTGTTAGTATTAAATGCAGCAATCCACAAATATATTAGAACTGTGTCTTGGAACATAATAGTTCATAAATAAATGTTGCTATCTTTAGAAAACAGTAAAACAGTGACTAGAACACCCCTAAATAGAAAGGAAATGTTGATACTCCAAGTCACTCATTAAGTCACGTGAAAAAGGGCAGTTTCAAAAGGTGTTTATACAGTGTGCTTCCATTTATGTGGCATGATTGAAAAGATAAAATTATAGTGATAGAGATTAGATCAGGGGTTTCTAGAGGGTGTGGAAAAAAATGAGGGACACATGAAGGAAGTGTTTGAGGTTCTGTATCCTGATTGTGGTAGTTACATAAATCTATACATGTATTACAATTCCATAGATGTATATACCCCCCAAAAGAAAGTTTTACCCTGTGTGCTGTCTCCTTATAATTCTTAGCTCAGTAGTACTCAGTTGGGCATTGTTTTCATCCCTTTGGACATTTCAGGTTCAGAATTTCCCATGTTTGGTGGGTGGTGTAGGTGCTACTTGCAGCTAGTGGCTGGAAGCTAGGCATAGTGCTGGCGACCCTGTGGTGTACAGGTCAGTCCTCCACACCCAAGGCGTGTCCAGCCCCAAATACCACTAGTGCTGACATTGAGAAAACATGCCATGTTTGTGGGACTGTAAGATGCACTTGCCCCCCTCCAAAGTGGGGGGAAAATGAGGTGCTTCTGATGGTTCCAAGGTGTGATACCTCAGAACATTTGTTGATGATCCCATGTGCCCACTTACTGTTCACTGCTGTGTGCATGCTGTGCACGGCTGTGTTTTCGGGGGAAATCCCACCTCCTGGAGTCTCACTGTCAGGTCACATGATCAGCACAGCACACACCTCCCCTAACTTGTTAATGAAGGTGATGATAGTTCTTAACACCACTGTTGAGTTTACGTTGCTAAATATTAATGTATTTTGCATTATTTTAATAAATATTTTAGTATACTGGTACTATTTAGTTCAGAATATTTTTTCTTGTTTTCCTGCTCTAAAAACTGGGTGCATCTTATGGTCAGGTATGTGTTCAGTCCTAAAAATATGGTACCTTAGGCCCCATAATCATGATTTACTGATACTCTCAGAGTTAATCTCAGTTGTTCCATTCATTGGTAAAGTCCAAGACTCCACAAGCCCCCTTTTCATCCCGTTCTCCTTTTGTATGGCTGAGCACATTTCCCTGTGCCCCATTCCTGAAAAACCAGCTCCTGGGTTTTCGTAGCCTCACTTTTCAGCAGCGTTTCATATCTTCAACCTCTTTGGGGGAAGGTTTTTTTTTTTTACCTTTTTGGTTTTGGCTAAAATTTGACTCCTCTAAGAACACTGCTCTTTTTTTTTTCCAGGTGACATCTCTCATTTCTCATGAGCCTAGATGTGAGGTAATTGCCCCTTGCTTAATGTTGTAGTTTCCAGAGTTCTCTCTACTTTGGCTATAAAATACCTAGTTTCAAATTGTATACCATCCAGGTTATATTATCTGACACCCTCTTTTTGAAGTCGAGAGACCCCAGAATTGCCCTCCTTGCTCGTTGTTGCTCTTTATTAGGCTAGATAGACGAGAAAAACATGGACATTTGTGTATAAGAAAGAGCTTTATATACAAGAGCAAATGAGTATTGAGAAAACCATCCCAACCAACCCAGTCGAGAGAGAGAGAGAGAGAGAGAGAGAGAGAGAGAGAGAGAGAGAGTCTCCCGCCTCCAAGGAGGAATGCAGGAGTGCCCAGAATTCTCAGCAGGAAGCCATACCCACACAGAGACCTCATTGGCTATGACCTGATTGACAACCTGGACTCCACCCCTTCACTCTGAATCTTCAAATTGACACCAGATTATGTAACTACCACATGTTCTAGCAGTAATTTTATCTTGACTCTTGATTTTTGTTTCCCTATGGATAATTGTTCTAATGCCTTGGCCTCTGAGTTCCTTGATGTTCTGCTGCGATGATCCTGTTTGCCCTACTCCCATGACCATCTCTGGAACTCCATGGCACCTCTTCCATTATTTCAGGATCAAGCATCTTCCTTGTTATTGTCATTTTACTCCAGTAATTCACTTTCCACAATTGTTTGGCACTGATTGGAAACTGCAATTCCTTTATGCCTCTTTTGTTTCACACTTCCATATACTTTCATATATTCATTCTCTGCAAACTTCTATCTCAGTCCCTCACCCTTGCTCTAGCCATTGCCTTTGACTCTAGCCAATTTCTCTAGACAAGAAAAACAATTGGGGAAGTTGTCTTACACATCCCTGCCACTGCATCAGTGTGCATCTATGATCCTCTACATGCCCTTTACTCTGGTTTAATGAATGAATAATCTATTATCCTTTCTAAGACCAGTCTATAATACATTAGGTCTTATCTCTCTAGCTACTAAATATGTCTATCTACTCAAATATGTTTCAGTTATTTCCTGCATCAGGATTTCTCTCCCTTCTGAATCATTTTCATCTGCAGCAAAAATGCTATGCTATAATTTTGTCTTTTGTTTTTATTTTTTTATAGCGAGCCCTTTCATGACCCTGTAATTCTCTTCCAAAGACTACCTATTTTTCTCCCCTCCTATTTAGCAGCATTCTTTAAGAGTACTCATTATGCTCTAGTTTCTCTCCTCCCATCTTGAACTCATTCCCAGATGGGTTTTGTCTCCACCACATCACTGAAACAGTTCATGTCATCGGGGACCAGTTACCCCCACATTGCTAAGTCTAATTGTTGGGCTTCTTTGAGTTGGACCCAGCAGCAGAGTTGATCAGTTGATCAGACCTTTTTCCTGAAACAATGTATATTTGGCTTCTAGAACAGCTTCTTCTTTTCCTGCTGTTCTCATTTGCCAGTGCTCCCAATTGCTTTTTGTTTGCTGGTTTGTTTCTGGCTCATATCCTCAATCTCAAGGACTGATTCTCCAGAGCTCTTAAACTTGTTCTTTATAAATAAAGAGCCCTCATGGGAGCTCATCTTCTATGGGAGCTTTATTGAGCATCTATTCCTGATGACTCTTAAATGTGGACCTCTAAGCTAGACCTTTACCATTAAAATACATCTTGTATATTCAAGTACTTCATGTCCTCTTGGATATTCAGTTGACAATATACAGTTATTTCCAAAGCCAGACTCCCGATATTCTCTCAAAAAGGGAAAAGAACCAAAAAAAAACACTTCCTTCACTCTTCCACAGTTCACTATATGACAATTCCCTTCTTCATTGCTTCCTCCTCCACACATTTCTCTAACCTGGAAAAATACATAAGCAGGATTCAGTCATTTTCACCACCGTCACTCATCTCCACAGTTATTGTCCTGGGTCAGCCTCTGTAGCAGTGTCTTAGATTCCTAGTTCTCCTGTAACAACAAATACCACAGATGCGTGGCTTTAAAGAACAGAAATAGATTGTCTCATAATCTGGAGGCTAAAGATCCAAATTAGAAAAGGAACCACAGATCTAAAGTTGATGGTGAGAAGAGCAGAGAATGCCTGGTGGGGTTTGATCAAGTGCAGTGTAGTCAATCAGAAGTACAGACAGCCAAGTGAAGGCCAAACAGGAAGTGGGACAAGAGGAAAGTATAAGGAAATAGAGAAAAGAAGTCGGAGGCAAAAGACATTTATAGAGGTATAAACGTAGGCATGTACATGAATATATAATGATGGTATATATGTCTATGTATAGCTTTGTCTATGTTGTACGTATAACTTAAGTATTAAGATAGCATACAGACATTGGGCCTCTACTCAAGTCCTCCCTCAACACAAGAACATGTTCTGATAACATGACTTTCTGTGATAATAACCTGGCGTTGGGTAATGCTCACCATTCCAACATGATCACTGAAGATAAAATCAGTGCATAAACTATAAGGTAATGTTGTGAAGAAGGAAAGCTGATGGTGCCAGGCTGTTAAAAGATATACCATCTGGAGTCTTAAAGGCTTGAAGATAAACAAGTGGCCACCTTGCTGGGAAGCAATAAAGTCCACATGGAAGAAGCACATGTACCCATGTGATCACAAGGTGTCGATGGGACCAGAAGGGTCACTAGGAAGGAATGAGCCAGCCAAGGGGCAGTATATAACTGATGAAACATGAAACATCACTCTAGTTCAGTGGTTTTCAACCATCCTAATGTCATGATCCTTTAATGCATTCCTCATGTTGGGGTGAGCCCCCCATCATAAAATTATTTCCATTGCTATTTTGTTTTGTTTTGTTTGGGGGAGGGGTGCATCACTGCCTCTGGTGGTCGTGGGCACTACCCAGTGCTGCTCCTGAGAGCCACCGCTGGATTTGAACTACCAAGTCTATGGGTAGCGGTCTGAACTCAACCTCTTACACCACCGGGGCTCAACCCCTCATTGCTACTTTGTAACTGTAATTTTGCTACTGTTATGAAAGGGTTGGTTAAGCCCCGAAGGGTTCAGGACCCACAGGCTGAGAACCACTTCTTTAATTCTTTAATGTTTCCCACCCCTCCCCCATGATCATAACTCCAGCCCTGCCTTTCAGTTCTGGCTAGAACAGAGCATGTACACAGAATCCAGGATAGGTAAACCCCTCAGGACCAATAATGAGAGTAGCAGCACCTAAAATAATTTGTAAATTATCAGTGGTTCACAAGGGTGAGTGAATTGGAGTGGGGAAAAAGAGTATCAGATACCAAGGGCTCACGTAAAGAAAACATTTTGGAAGTGATAGCAACATATGTAAATGTGCTTGACACGATGGATGTATGGATTGTTAAAAGAGTTATAAGAGCCCCCAATAAAATGATTTATTAAAATGTTTTTAAAGATCCAAATTAGAGTTTCATCTGTGTCTGTTTCTCTTGGGGCCTCACTCTAGTTTCTGGTGCCTAGTGGCAATACCTGGCATTCTTTGCTTGTAGACACAAGTGTTCATATGTGTCTCTTTGTCTATTTGACTCTTCATTAGATAATCCCTTGAGGGAGGGAGAGGGGAAATTGAGCTGAGACCAAGGGCTCAAGGAGAAAGAAAATGATTGGAGAATGATGATGGCAAGAATATTCAAATGTGCTTGACACGATGGATGTATGGATTGTGATAAGAGTTGTATGAGCCCCCAATAAAATGATTCTTAAAAAGATACCACTTAAAAATGTTACAGTTTAGGGCCCGATCTGCCCTGATGTGACTTCTTTAACAAAAAAAAAACCCCTATTTCTAAACAGGTCATATATACAGGTCTAGGGGTTAGGTCTACAAAACGCTTTCATAAATAACAGGGTTCAGTCCATAACAAAGCTAGTCTTCTTGGGTCCTCTCTGCTTCCCTGCAACCTATTGTCAGCATAGTAGCAAATGTGACCCTGTTAAAACCTAACTCGGATACAATGACTCCTCTGTTCAAACTTCCAACTTTCTAATCTCACTTCAAGTACAAGCCCAATTCTTTACAATGGCTGACAATGTTCTACATGATGTAACCATTTGCTGCCTCTTGGACCTTCCACTCTGTCTGCTCACTGCATCACAGCCCGTGCACCCTCTACACATGTCTAAGGAAGATCAAACACACTAAGATTTGGAACTTTTGGATTGACAGCAACATTGTTTTCTTCATACATTCATGATCTGTTCCCTACCTTTGTTTTCACGGTTGGTTTGTTTTGCACAGAACTCTGCCCAAATGCCCCTTTTTGATAAGACTTCCACAGATAACTGTATCTAAAAACCTGTTTTTCTCCTTAGTACTTGTATATTATCTTCTACTAGTTATTTTGTTAATGTTGGTCTCTTCTGACTAGCTTTTTAACTCTTACTGGGTTGTTTTACTGTTTTGATTTTCATTTCTTAAAACAGGCTGGTAATTATACCTGTTGAGTAAATATTAATTCAGTGAATGAATAAAGGCTGTGTTCGGTACGAGTAGTTTGTATACACTTTAACTTCATTCATAGTTGTGAAAAGCATAGGTTCTGGAGTCTGGCCCGGCATGTGTTCATAGAATTGGCTCTATTCGTGTGTGTTGTACTTGGGAAAGTGCTCACGTCATCTTTGTTCCTTAATCGAAATATAGGGTCCCTCCCTCAAAGGTATGAAGATAATAACAATTCATAAAACAGTGTTTTCTACTTAGTAAACGTTGAATAAGCATGGCTAACCCTGTTATCCTTTCTTGCTAAAAGCAAGGAGGACATGAAGCACTTGCTGATGAAAAGCAGGCCTTCGTCTTCAGTGTGAATTACAACTCATTGTGAAGAAGGACAGAGTTTTCCCAACAGGACCACCAGAAAGCATCACGATTAAGAGAAAAATAACTAAGTTGTCAAGAATTTTGTTGGGGTCCACAGTCAGTGTTTATGGATGCAGTAGTTAATGAAATGCATTAAGCAAATCTGCTACCCAAGACCTCTAAAGCGAAGAGCAAGGCCATCATGTTGAAGATTAAAGTGTATCTGACCCAAGCCATACTCACTTCATGAGCATCTGAAAGTTGGACAATGAAGAGGAAAGACTGCAGAAGAATTGCTGCATTTGCATGGTGGTGATGGAGAAGCATATTGACAGTGCTGTGGAATGCCAAAGCAGGTTTCTTCAGATTGATGTAGTGATACAGACTTTCACCAGATGTTTGACAGTAGGTGATAAAAGTGGGACCACACTTGCCCACTAAAGTCCAGAAGTGGAAATGTAATGATTATGCAAAGTTATTCTGACAATCCACTAAAAAATTTAACATTTTAAATTTCATGAAGATGGAAGTGACATTTAAGCTGAGTCATGTCTGTGAAATAACAAATGACTTTAAACAAGTTCCTTGTAAAAACTTGCTTATCTATAACTTTTCAAGTTGATCAGACATCAAGGAAATATTTATGCATTAGTTTGTATTAATTTGGAATTGAAAGACATTCCAGTAATAAGAAAAAACTTTTTTTTCACAAGTGTCCTTTTTCTTACAGAAGCTAAGGCTTAAGAGTGCAGGATATCCTCATTTTAGCTCTTCTAATCACTACCAAAGCTCAAACATACCCACTGGTAAGTATCTTGTATTTATAAGCTTTAATGGAGGTTCTCAAACTGAGTGCTATGAAGTCTGTTCTGACACCTAGTTAATTACCCATGATTTCTCAGACTAATTCTTGACAGAATTGAAAGTCTCACCTTTCTCCCTAGTAGCCATTGGAAGTTTCCAACTGCTGACCTTGTAGCCCACTGCTGCCAATATGTAACCCACTATTGACAACAGGAGGGATCAGGACTTCAAATTAAAACCTTAGAATATGTAGCACTTCTAGCTTAGCACTAGCTTGTTATATTGAGGAAGTTTACATGGCTTTAGTAAGCAGTTTGGACCTGTGCATTTCAGTGTGTCACTTTTGGAATACAGTTTAATTTATTGCTGACACTTTCATTTATGGTACTTAAAAAGAAAATGTGGAATTTCTTACTGGTTAGAACTTTATGGTTTTGTCATTATATCTTTTGGGTGATGGGGAAACTTTGATGACTTAAGATTTCAGGTAGTAAATGTAGAATTTCAATTAAGGTTTCTATTTCTAAGGAAATCCTGGTCTAGTCTGAAAGTAAAATAAAATCACAATTAACAAATTAGTCTTTTTTTGTTGTTCTTCTAAGAATCTCTCTTCTAGATCCAGTTAACAGAAAAAATTAACAACAAACAAAAAAGATCCAGTTAACCATGGCTTTTTAATGACGTGCCTAAAATTAATAGCGAAATCACTTTGTAATAAAACTACAAAATTACCAATGTGGTTTTTCTTGTATTTTTCCCAACCGTAGGTGACTACCCATCTGGAGTGAAAATTTCTGGCCCACACAGCAGTGTTCGGGGAAGAGGCATCACTCGCCTGCTAGAAAGCATTTCTAATTCCCCCGGTAGCATCCATAAATTCTCCAACTGTGAGACCTCACTGTCGCCTTATGTGTCCCAAAAAGACGGATACAAATCTTTCTCTTCCTTATCTTAATGATGGGACTTACTTTCAATTTCTGGAAAAGTAACAGCCCAACCTCCCTTCTTAGAGCAGTCAATAAACAGCACATCAAGGATAAAAATATCAGTACTATTAAAGCTACTTAATTTATAAGGAAATTCAGTTTCATAGATTAAAAATAATTGTGGTTGGAGAAGAACTTGGATTTTTGCTTTTCTTTTTCTTGGGGGCTGAAGCTATTTCCTGATTGTACTGTGGGAATGCTATTAAAGTTTGGGGTCCTGTAAGAGCAAAACTGCATTTCAGAGTTGTTTTTTAGAATGTTCGAAATTCGTTTCCTCACACATCTATTGTGAAAGGTCCCAAGATAGTGAGTGCTACTCTTTCTATTGTGATAGGTGGAATCTTCCCTTAGAGACCTCCGGCCAATTTTTACTACAGATACCTAAAGGGAAGTTGTCTCTAGTCAAAGGAAAAATTTATAACATAGTTTTCAAAATCTGTTTTGAGCCAAAGATGTCATCTGAATGACTGATGAGAAGCCAAAATCAGAGATGACATCACTGGCCCCAGATTCCATGCCTAGAAAGGGATGGGATTTCATGTCTGTTTGACCACGGATATAGCCACATAATACCAGCAGTATCAGTCACATTGGGTCATGAGTTCTCTTCCACTTCCTCGGCCATCACACGTCTCATATAGTCCTGGAGGAGGACAGTGGATTATTGTAGGCTAAGAAAACCTTTCATTTGGAGCCATAAGCCAAGGCCACACCCAACATGGCAGGGACAAGTGATCGATCCCAGTTAGGTTGTTGGACCCAAAGCATGTTATCTGTTACAGAGAGTCCCTTCACCTCCGTCATGGAACTCTGGTTTTCCTTAGGTACCCAAGTTGTTAGGTACCATTAAGTTGGTTCCAACCCGTAGCACTCCTCTCTACAACAGAAGAAGCATTGCTCCATGTCCAGCCTGCTCACAAGTGTTCCTGTGCTTGAATCCACTGCGTAAATCCATCTTGTCTAGGGCCTTCCTGTTTTTCGCTGCCTCTAGCAAGCGTGCTCTTCTCCAGGGACTAATCTCTTCTGACACCATGTTCAAAGTATGACACCAAGCCTCACCATCATTGCCTCTAAAGAGCATTCTGCTTATTCAAAGTCCTACTTTCTGTTGCATTTTGTTGTGCGTGTCCCTCCATACTTCTCAGTATATGCAAACAAACCCAGGATAAAGAGATGACAACTAAAATGAGGGTTCCTGGATGATACAGTGGGCCTGTTGAGGGGGAAGGGAAGCTGCTAGCAAGGTGTTTGAGAAGGAAGAAAATATTTGAAACTGATTTTGCTAACAATCATATAATGCTGTTTGATGTGAGCCAACTATGGAATGGTATGTCTAGATTAGCGCTTAATAAAATGATGTGGAAAATTAAAATAGAAAAAAAAGTGCAACTTTAACATGTATATGAAGCCATTGAAAATACTATGGTCAGGCACACCTTAGTCCTCAAAGTAGGATCCTTGTTTTTCAATGTGGTACAGTGGTCCTGTGAAGCATGTTTGCCAATGCAGTGTGTCCCTTGGGCTCTGGATTGCTGCCTCCGTGAGCATTGATCGTGAATCCAAGGAAGACAAGATTCTGGACAATGCCAATCTCTCAACCAGTTATGATGTTACACATTGGTCCAGTTGTGAGGATATTTGATCTTCTAAAGTTGAGATGTAATCCATATTGAATGCTGCAATTCTTGGTCATCAGCAAGTGCTTCAAGTTCTCTCTCGGAGCACATAAGGTGGTGCCATCTGTGTATCTCCAGTTCTTAATCTCTCTTTAATCCCGATGCCACATTCTTCATATAATGCTATTTCTCTGAATATTTGCTTAGCATAGAGAGTCAGTATGATGAGAAGATGGAACCCTAAAACAGACCTTTCCTGATTTTAAACCATGCAGTGTGCCTTGACCCTCATGAGCACAAGGAAGTGCTCCGGGCTGCCCACTCCAAGTCTATCCACACTTTAACACGGTCCACACAGCTTTGCATCGTCAGTGATACAGGCAAGCATCTTTCTGGTGTTCTCTGCTTTGAGCCAAGATCCATCTGACATCCCTTGTGATATCCCTTGTTCCGCATCCTCTTCTGAATCTGGCCTGAGCTGCCGGCATTTCTTTTCAGTGTACTGCTGCAACCATTGAATGATTTGTAAGCAAAATGTTACTTGTGTGAGGTAACAATGATAATGTTAATATAATTTGAGCATTCTGTTGAGTCACCTTTCTTTGGAATGAGTACAAATAAGGATCTTTTCTAGCCAGTTGGCTAAGAAATTCTCTTCGGGCTGAGCCCCGGTGGCGTAGTGGTTGTACGCGGGACTGCGGCCCACTGGGACGGAGGTTCAATTCCAGCAGTGGGGCTGGGCCTCCTACTTCCACCACCGGAGGGCAGTGATGCCCCCCCCAAAAAACAAACAAAAAATAATAGAAATTCTCTTCCAGATTTCCATGCATAAGACAACTGATTCTTTCCAGTGCTTCATCAATTTGTTGAAATGTTTCAATTAGTATCCCATCGATTCCTGGAGCCTTGTCATTAACTATTGCATTCAGTTCCACTTGAACTTCTTCCTTTAGCACCACCAACTCTTGCTCATAAGCCACCTCCTGAAATGATTGAAGGTCAACCCATTCTTATTGATTAATACAGTGATTCTAAATTCTTTCCATCTTTCGATGCTTTCTGCATAATCCGTTTTGCTCATGGAATCATTCAATATTGTAATGAAGCTTGATTTTTTTCTTTCAGTTTATGATATACCGAGTGCTATTTTTGGTTTTCTAATTAGTTCCTTGCCTGTTGCATTATACTTTACTTTTTCTTACATAGCTGCCCTTTGAAATGCTCTATTCATCTCCTTCATCCTTTCTTTCATTTTCTCTAGCAGCTCTTGATTAGCAGCAAGTTTCAGAGTCTCTTCTGACATCCCCTTTGATCTCTTCCCTATCTTTTTAATCCCTTTGGCTTATATCTGTTCTTTATGTCACCTCCACGGTTCATCAGGTCTTCTCTTACTAGTGTTCCCTGTAGCAAGTCTGTTCTTGAGATTCTCTTAAAACTCAGGCAGGATACATTCAAGGGCTCATTTTGGCTCATGTTGAGTTTTAAATTTCTTCATCTTCAACCTTAAAAAAACTCACTGTCACTGAGTCAATGCCAATTTATCGCAACCCCATTAGGTTAGAGTAGAACTGCCCTGTGAGTTTTTGAGACCAAAATTCTATGGGAGTAGAGTTTCTCTCAGGGAGGGACTGGTGGTTTCGAACTGACAACCTTGTAGTTAACAACCCCATGTGTCACCACTATGCCACCAGGGTTCCTTCAAATTAAACTTAAATTTGAACACCTGATCTGTTCAGTCATCCATGGCCTGGTTTTAGCTGCTTATACCAAGCTTCTCCATTGTGTTTTCCCACAGATGTAGTCAATTTGATTTCTGAGTTTTCTGTCTGGAAAAATTCATATGCATAGTTCAGTGGGTGTTGTTGAAAAGTATTTGAATGAAGTTGTTGGCTTTGTAAAATTTTGTCATGCAATCTTCAGTTTCATTTGTATCATTTTAGGCCATAATTTTCTACTAGTTCTTTGTTTTCAACTTTTTCATTCTAATCAGTAATTATCAATGTATCTTAATTGCAAGTTTGGTCAATTTCAGACTTAAAACATTGGTAGAATTCTTAGTTTCCTGTATCACTAACGTAAGTGGCTAGTGCATAAACTTGAATAATATATCTAATACTTGGATGTTCTTTTTTTTTTTTTTTTTGGCATTACTGCTCCGGTGGTGGGAGTAGGAGGCCCAGCCCCACTGCTGGAATTGAAACTCCGTCCCAGTGGGCCGCAGTCCTGCGCACAACCACTACGCCACCGGGACTCAGCCCACCTGGATGTTCTTATATGCATAAAGGTGTTATCCTACCACAGACAGCATTGTACTTCATGATAGATCTTAAAATGTCCTTTTTGATGATGAATGCAACTCCATTCTTCCTGAATCTGTCATTTCCAGCATAGTAAGCCATGTGATTTTCTGATGCTAAATGGTCAGTATTGATCCATTTAAACCCACTAATGTCTAGAAGGCTGATCTGTATGGGTTCCATTTCATTTTTGACAACTTCTTAGATTCTTACATGGTACATTTCAAGTTTCAAGTATTCATTGATGTTTGCAGCTGTTTCTTCTCATTTTGAGTTGTGTCCCATCAGCAAAATAGGATCCTGAAGAGCTTCCTCCTGTAGGCTTTACTCTATCCATTTCATTATGATTGGCTCTGGAAGAAGGCAGCTCTTCCTCTGTCATATTTAAGTGCCTTCTGACCTCAGGAGCTCACCTTCTGACACTATCTCTGACAGTGTTCCACTGGTACTGATGAGGTTTTCAGAATCTGGCAATGTTTTATGGTTATCCATAAGGTTTCAGTGGCTATTGCCTCAAAAGTGGACAGGGTTCCTTTTCGTTTTCAGTTCTTAGTCTAGAACGGGTGCTCAATACATCAATCGCAAATGTAGTGTGGGTGGATCACATGGCATTAAAAATAGATGTAAGCCGGGCGGAGCCCCGGTGGCATAGTGGTGGTGCGCGGGACTGCGGCCCACTGGGACGGAGGTTCAATTCCAGCAGTGGGGCTGGGCCTCCTACTCCCACCACCGGAGAGCAGTGATGCCCCCCCCCCAAAAAAAATAGATGTAAGCTTTCCAGTCTCATCACTTAGTTGATATACAGCACAGCCAGTCAGATGCAACCCTAGGTGTTCAAATGCATGTGCTAACTGCACTAAGTGCAGCAAAACTGACAAGATAAATTAGTGCCAGTTTTTAGGCCTTGGTTTTCTTCTCTTAAACATTAGAAAGGGTATTAAAGTGAGTGGGGGATCTGGACCAAGTAAGACAAAAATAGCACTTTGACACGAAATGGGAGATGTTGACACTATGAACCAACATTCAGTTGGAGTCCTGAGTGCATAAGCAGTAAGTTCTGGAACTTACTGGCAGGAAGACAGTACCCAAACGTGAGAAAATGTGCTACCTCCTTGACTGCATTATTCGGCTCTACTTACTGGAGTGAGTCAGCCTTTTCCCACAGAAAGATCATTACATCCAAGTACCATTCCACCCTGACTGAGATCATCGGGAAGTGTGCTTAAGGCTGGCTGTCAGCAGCTACTGACCTGACTATGCTTCCCCAGCTCATTCCATTCAGTGCAAGTCATCAGAGTCAACTCGGGTAATGACAACAAAAGCACATAGATAATTGTGGTGTGCAATACAGACTCATCCGGTTATGTAAGGTCCATAAGCATACATTGGGCATAAAAAGAATTCTCAACGCATTCATGGATACATGTAATAAAAAATAAGTGTGCTTTGTATTCTTCTAGTTGGTAGATCATTTGGACTTGGTTATTTTATGAGTGGCTCGCACACTGAAAAAGCGTGAGCACCCCTGGTCTAGAGCCTCTGCTGAAACCTGTTCGCTTTGGGTGACCCTGCGAGTGTTGGAAGTAGCAGTGACATAACTTTCAGTATCACAGCAACACAAGCCACCACAGCACGACAAGTGACAGACAAATGGCAAATATTTGCACTTTCCTTTATTAACTATTGAGCACCTGCTGTGTATCAGAAGGGGAGAATTCCTGAGATGAGATACCTGCGTCGTAAAGACTGAAACAGAAGAAGCCTTGGGTCACAGTGATTAAGTAGGAAAACGTATTCTCGGCCAGTTCTGCCCAACTCCAGATACCATGTTCCTAGTGCAACCTACTGTTTTCTAAGTCCCTTTCATCTATTTCTGATACTGTATTCTAATGACATATTTCAGAAACTGGTAAGTTCGTTGCATTTTATTCAACCAGATATTTCTAAACCTCATAACCATGCTTGAAACCATTTTATGTTTCTTTAAAGTTGGCATGATGGTACAGTATTCTCAGCCTCATGAAAATAAAGAATATACTTATATAACTTATACAGTGTGCGTTGGACAGTAATGTGTGAGGGGCTGGTATGGTTTGCAAAACACAGTCTCACCGTGTTACTTGTGTAGAAATTGGGTTGTCTGGAGAAGAAAGAGCCTAAAATTCAGATGCCTAAGTCAATTCTAGGAGCTTTGGTGGTGTGTGGCCACATGTTGGGTGGCTTACCATCAGGTCAGGAGCCCAAAGCCCCTCGCTGCTCTGAGGGAGATTGGTGGGGCTTTTTACTCCCCCAGAGAGTGATAGTCTCACACTCACAGGGCCAGTTCTACCTTGTCCTACAGGGTCCCTTTGAGTTAGTATCATTTGACGGCAATGGATTTGTTTTGTTTTTTTTTTTTTAATTTTAAAGTAAGCCTTGTTTTATTTCATAAGAGTTAAGTCCTATGAGAATCAAAATTACATATGTATAAAAATAGTGCTAGTTTTTACTTTTGGTTTTGAGTTTATCACCAAAATATGCAATTCAGTAGACCTAAGTGGCCTTTTCTTTCAAAGATAATTGAAATATCTGAGAGCCTTCCTATATTAGCCGAGAATTTCATGGTTCTGTCTCCTAATTTTCAATTTCTATAGGCTGTGAATTTAAAGAATTAATTACCATTATGGAAGACTTGAGTTATGGTGCTAGCCCAACCTATTTGGAGGCAATTTTCTGTTCAAATAGCATTTCCTTTGTTCTTTTTTACAACATTTACTGCTCTTAATTATAGCTATTTGGGTTCATGACATATCTAGCTCCTTTCCTCAACTGCAAACTTTGAGGTGCTTATTTCTGTTCACTAAAGTGTTTTGTAAATGTTGGAACGAATTCTTGCCATTGCAAGTAATGGGAGAAGGATGCCAGAATTTTCACGTTGCCTTATAAAGTGTAAAAGCACCCCACGGAGAAAGGCAGACCTTCCCCTTTTTTGTGAACTGTGTTCCTATCTCTGCCCTCAGAAACACCTGGCGAATTCTATGAACATGCTTTGAAGGTGTGCTTTGCTCTGGGTTAAAAACACTAAGTCAAATGTGGTGGTAAACAATTATGGTGCATTGTTGAAAGTCATTAAGTATGAGAAGCATAGATCAGTGGTATAGAGTTGAGAATCTTAAAAACAATTAGCTGATCCGTACCATCAGCTAATATTCAATAAGGGTGCAATATTAATGGGAAAGAGTCTTTTTGACAAATGGTGCTGGGATTACTGGATATCCGTATATGTATTAACCTGGGTTGACTAGAGAAACAAATCCAGAGATATTCATATATGTAATGAGAGCTTTATATTAAAGAGTAAATGTATATGAAAATATCCCAGTCCGGTTCCATTCAAGTCCATAAGCCTACAAGTCCAATACTAGTTCCAAAATCCTTCAGACTCCCATAGTCACGCGCAATGATACAAAATGCATGAAGATTACTCTTGTTGGGGTGCAAAGTCTTGTGGATTCAATGGCAGTGGAAACATCTTGGTGCCGGTGTGGGTCTCCACGTGGCTCCTCCAGTTCTGTGTGAATGGCTCTTCAATAGGGAGGTAAAGCAGAGAGAGACTCTTCACAGAACTCAGTAAGTCTCCACATGACTTGTCAACAGGAAGATGAAGGCAGAGATGGCAAGAACCTTCCGAGACGCCTCATGAGGGTCACGTCCGTGAGGAGGCATCATCAGGCTGTGACCTGATTGACTAGACTCCACCCCTACACTTATTTATCAAGTTGACATGAAATTATGCAATTGCTGCTGCATGCAAAAGAATGTGCATTTACACCAGGGGCAAAGTATAACAACATGATAAAGTTAAGAGCTAAAACTAAAATGCTAATGAAATACGGGTGGCAGAAAAATAATACTGGACTTTAAAATTAGCTCATGCATCAAAAAATACTTTGAGGAAATGAAACACACCAAATTGGAGAAATATTTCCAAGTAACTGATTAGGGTCTGTATTACATAATTAAAACAGAGGATGCCTACAAATCAGTAAGAAATTCAACCCAGTTGAAAAGTGGGCAAAAGGTTTGAGGAAATGTTTCCCCAAAGTAAAAATATGAATGACCTCAAAACTCAGAGAGCTTTAGAAAGCTGAGGAAAATGGAATTAAGGATCAGGGAAATTTTCTGTGAACCTTTTGAAGCAGCCTGGTAGTCCAAACTCATGAGACAAAAGCGTACAAAACCACGACAAAAGTGTTGGCAAAAATGTGGAGAAGGTGGACCCCGCTACCACTGTGGGCAAAATGGAGAGACGCTGTGGGAAGCAGCCCCTCCAAGTATGAGCCTCCGTATGGTCCAGCAGCTCCCCCAGCGGCCGGGAGCAGCAGCGCAGCGCAGGTGCTGCAGACCACAGCAGAGAACCCTGCCACGGTGCCACCAAATGACTGTCTGGAATTGTAGGATAGTTGTTCAGGAGAAATAGATTTCTTTCTCAATCTCTGTACACAGCTTCCATGTCCCAATATAACTACAAGGCTAAAACGTCATAATATTCCTTTTGAACCTTCTCATGCGGCCCAGTCTTTCTTAAGAAGAGTTATCATGATCCAGCTCCAATGATGCTTTGAGTCATGCTTTCACTTGCACCTGCCACAACCAGTTTCGATTTTCACTGTCTTTGGTATAGTCGCCATCTTGTCAGGTCTTTCTGGTGGATTAGCTACAGCATTGTGGTGATTATTATTTGTGGATCTATATGAATAACTTTTTGAGAAGTAGCCATTAAAAGAAAAGGAAGATAATTTAAAAGGCCTCCTGTCAGTTACAAATTATGTAATGAATCCTGTGCTTGAGTGTGAAAAGATTTTTGCCTACAATTCTGTTATCAATGGAAAGGCCAGCCTTTCCGTGTACAGTCAGGTCCCGAAGCACAGCGCTAGCAGGGCTCTTTAGAAAATACTACATTGACGCATGTCACAGCTATCTCATCCTCTTATGTTTATGTTCGATAACAAGCATTCAGGAGTCTGTAGAGTCTGGGACAAGAGGAGGTCTATGAGGGAGTGTGTGTGATATCATGAATCCGTGCACTGGGGGATGCCAGCCTAGTGGCACCAATGAATTCCAGTCCCAGTATGTACCCAAGAGAAATGAAATAAAAACCTGAACCCAAGCGTTCCCAGTAACACTATTCATAATAGTCAAAAGCTGGGAACAAATCTCGGGAATTGTGGGAGTAGAAAACCCCCACGTTCTGCCCTGCTGGTGGTTTCCAACTGTTGAGTTTGAGGTTAGTTGCCAAAAGCATGACCCAGACACCACTAGGCCAGGAGAATGAGAAAGCAGAGGCATGTATGTGTCAAACACGATGCTCTAAAAAAATAATGAGGACTGGAATCTTCATAACGGCTTGGCGACTGAAAACCAAAAAGAGTGAAATAGACACTCCTTTCTCTAAAGTTATGGTCTCCTCCGGGTTATTTGACCTCTCTGGATGGCACAAGTGGTTGTGTGCGGAGCTACTCGCCGAAGGTTGGCAAGTTGACCCAGAAGTGCCCTGGGAGGCGGCCTGATGGTCCGCTTCCACGGGGCCTAGCCTTGAGGACCCGCTCCGCGCTCTGCCTCGCACACAGTCAGTCTCCCCGAGTCTTGAGGCAGCTCTGTGACAATGCGCAGTTTCTGAAACAGCTTTTCTGAATTGATCTGAAAAGGGCTGGATTGAATGAGCTTTCTTCTACTCTAGAAAACAAAGGGGAGGGGTTCTCCGTGCTTTTGCCAGTCAATGAGGTGTGTGTCGACAGCTGAGCTGGAATTTATGTCCTCAGCTTTCAAAAAAGTATATCAGAAAGCTTTCAGTGCCGCCTCAGTGGCAGGCCACCTGGGGATTTATTCACCCACTGTGGGAGGAATCTAAAGAGTCCATTCCGTCGTGCGAGATGACAGACAATGATTGCAATTTAAATCCACATGGCTTCCTGGGTGCTGAGAGGCAAGGCTGCCCGCAGAGTCCAAAGAGCAGCTACCATCTGGCTAAAAATACCAGGCATTTTCTGCCTCACGCGGACACACAGTGGTGTGCAGCACAGCGACTTTAACATCGGAATGGGTCACGGGGAGGGCGTTAAATGCTTTCAATGTCTATAATGCTGAACATTAGACCCTTGACTTTTACCGGCTGCTGCTGGGCTGCTTTTGGAACTGTGACTTTGCCGATACCTTGTTTATAGCCCAGAAAAGCTGGTTGCGAGACAAATTGGTGCTGGGCCTAACCAGAACTTGGCAATCTGTGTTCCCCCCCACCCCACCACCAGCCCAGCTCCGCTGCGTCTCAGGGGATGGCACTTGCCACCCTCCACCATGTTGTAAGGAAGCACAGGCGTCCACAGGAGGAGGCTTCAAAAGCCTTTCATTCCGTTTCCCTCTGACTTTTTGAAGCTCCCTGGTCTTCTCTCCCCGAAGTTGAGGGCAAACACAGACAGGGAGACAAGTGATTTTCCTGATGATTTTCAGTGGGGTTCACTAGGGAGCCTCAGAAGCTAGGATTCTAAAAGGAAAACCAGCCACTGGACACCTTAGAAAGGCCAATCCCGAGCTGACACCCACGCGCACTCCCGAGCCCGTCAGGGTGGCCGCCATGGCGCCTGCTGGACGACTCTCCTGAGGATGATGAGCAGCAGCTGACATGGGGGCTGCATGCAAGGCCAGCGGCCACCAAGACAACGCCAGACTCCGCAGGGTCTTCTTGCCCCCTTTCCTGCCATGTGTAGTTTCCTTCATTTAAAAGCAGCAATTCGTAGTGGGGTTGGTTGCTTGGTTGCTTTCGTTGGCTTGATTGGTTGGGTGTTCTGTTTTACAGACCCTCGTCCTGCCTGTGTCAAGTTTTTGCTTCTTCTGTCTCTCCTTCGGAGCTCGACCCCTGGGCAAATGCTGCCCTCTGAGCTGGGGTAGTTCGTCAGCTTCATTGGCACAGGGTTTCCAAAGGCTGCCTTTTCCAAATCACCAGGCCTTTCTTTCGAGGCACCTCTGCATGCGCCACAAGCGCCAACCTTTGGGTTAATGTTCCATTTGCACCACACGGGAATCCAGGTACTGTATGTGTGGGAGTCAAATTCAGAAGCTTTCAAAAGGTACTGCATTTCAAGTTAGAATTCCGAGCACTACGTGTTTCAGAGGGCTGCCGTTTGGAGTGGAAAGCCTTAGATCCGTTTTCAAGTGGCCTGTAGACTTGCCTTCCATTAACCAGCAATGTGAATAGCTTTGTCTTGTGGGAGAGAGCTTTAGAAAGAGGATTACTACCACCCCTCTAGCCAGATTGGGGAGAGGCAACCTAGTCTTTAGGGACTTGCTAGGTTGACCCTTTAATGGAAATGGAGGTTCTAGGGTCACATGATCATGAGTCACACCTGACTGCTTTGATTAGTGAGTCCCTGAATCTTGTAAGCGCTTCAGGCTAGGATAATGTCGATGTCCCAATCATGACTTCATTCTTCCTTCTCTTGTCCTGTTTGACTCTATGAAGCACTGATCCAGGGCCAGTGATGCCTTTGTGACCGTGTCCTTTGCTCTTTCATGTCCCATCTAAGCTACTAGTTCTCTGCACATCAGTCAATACCATTATGACCTGGTCTTCATGTTCCCCCTCATCCATGTGACGTATCTCCTCTGTCTTGTGGAAGACTTAATATTCTCCACAAATTATATTTGAGATTTAGGTTCTCTTTTGCCCCCCACAACAATACTCAGTAACTGTGATGCACGGAGCTGCATTTCTACGCACCCAACATTTCCCTGGAGACAACCAGCCGATGTCTTGATCTTGGGTAGTTTTCCAAAATCTTTTACCAACTTACAGAGTAATCCCCCAACATGAAAACAGTGCGTGTTGCATCCTTAACCATCTTTAGAAGCACACACACACATTCTGTTTTGTGCTCTGCTTTTTTCCACCTGATATACTTGGAGTTCATGTTCATCATTCTAGAGGGCTTCTCGTGCTGTTCCATGGAAGAGGTGTGCCATATTTAACCAGTCCCTGCTGTGTCCCAGGTGACTTCCTATGTTTTACTGTATGCAAAACTACAGGGGCTATCCTTGTATAGATCAGGGGGCTTCAAAAAATTCATGGAAAAATAGACAATTTCCCTAGGAACCTTTTGAAGCCCCATCATTTTGCACATGAGTCTAGACAAGCATGCCTATGTCGCCAATGTTTTATAGGGTGTGTTACCCAATTTTAGGGTTTTTGCCAGGGTGAGAGGAAAAAATGGTATTGTAAAATTTTAATTACATTTTTCTTATTCTGAAGATACTTCATAGACTTAAGGGAAATAAGTGTTCTTATCTTTTTTTTTCATTAATGAAGTAGACCCTGGTAGCATACAGATGTACATGCTGGGCTGCTAGTCACAAGGTCAGTGGTTCAAAACCGCTGGCAACTTCATGGGGGAAAGATGAGGCTTTCTGTTCCCATAAAGATGTACCGTCTCAGAAACCCTCAGGGACAGTTCGACTCTGCCCCGAAGAGTCGTGCTGAGTCAGAATGACTCGATGGCAGTGAAGTTTTAAGTCTTCTAGCCCGACCTTTGCCCACTATGCTACTGCATTGGTTGATTTTGTCTTGATTTGTCAAAAAAAATCCTTTCTATATTATGTTTTATCTATACTATGCATTGTAGACATTTATCCAAGCTTGTTATATAACTTTTACCTTTGCAAATTGTGGCTTTTACCAGGCAAAAACTTATTTTTATGTTGGTCAGATTTCTTTGCCTTTCATATTTGGGGGGTTTGTGTTACACTAGAAAAAAATCTCAGTTTTGAGACGAGAAGCATACTATTTCTGCTTCAAGGACTTTTAGGATTTAATTTTTCAAATTTAAATTTTGTATACATCAGAATCATATCCAGGTGGTGGTGGGAGACAAGGATTCACGTTGTATTGCTTTCCAGGTAGCTAGCCAGTTTCTACGTACCCCTGATCTCTAGACTTCAGGAAGACGGCTTTACCTTCCTGTGGGTATTTGTTTCTAAGACCTTATTGCCCATACTGTCATCTCCGCCTGTGTCCCAGTCACCTTCTTTACTTCTTATAGCTGTGTAGCATGTTTCTGAGATGTAGCATGCAAGGGGTGAGCTCTCTCACTCAATTTTTTTAAATATAAATTTTATTGGGGGCTCTTACAGCTCTTATAACATTCAATACATCATTCATATTAGGCACACTTGTACACATGTTGCCACATTCATTTCCAAACTTTTTCTACTTGAGCCCCCAGCATAAGCTCGTCTTTCCCCCTTTCCTCTAGTTCTTTTTTTAAAAATTCCAACTCCCCATATTTCCCCTCTCCCCTTCACCTCCCCCATGAACACCAAATAATTTACAAATTGTTATTACCTCTTCATATCGTACACTGTCCAATGTGTCACCTCACCCACCCACCCCCTGCTGTCTGCACCCCAGAGAGAAGGTCATATGTAGATTCCTGAAATTAGTTCCCCCTTTCTACTCCATCATCCCTCCACCCTCCCAGCATCACCACTCCCCCTAGTAGTCCCTAGGGATCATCTTTCCTAAATTCCCCATGTTTCTGACTCCAATGTACATCCCCTGGTCTAGCTTAATCTGTCTAGAATTGGTATCATGGTAGTCTGTGGGAGGAAGCATTTGAGAACCAGAGGAAAGTTGCACATTTCATTGCTACTACACTGTACCTAGACTGGCTCATCACCTTACTGGAACCCCTCTGTAAGAAGATGTCACTTCACTTATTGATGGGCTTTGGATCCCCAATCTGAACTCCCCCTCATTTATAATGATTTAATTTTTAGGTCTTTGATTCTTGATACTGGATCCCTTTGACACCTCATGGTGGTGTTCTTCTTCCATGTGGGCTTGCTTCTTAGCTAGATGCTTGCTTGTTTACCTTCAAGCCTTTACGTCCCCAGATGCACCTCTTTTGATAGCCGGGCACCATCAGCTTTCTTCACCACATTTGCTTATGCACATATTTGTCGTCAGCGATCATATCAGGAAAGTGAGCGTATAATGTTTTGATTATTAGTTCTTGAAACCTTATAATTGATCTCTTTGGCATCTCTTGGTCACACAAGCTGGTGTGCTTCTTCCATGTGGTCTTTGTTACTTCTGTACTGGATGGTCACTTGTTTACTTTCAAGAGTTTAAAACCCCAGACGCTATATGTTTTGATAGCCGGACACCATCATCTTTCTTCACCACATTTGCTTAAGCACACATTTTTTTTCCAGTGATTGTGTCAGGGAGGTGTACATCATGGAATGCCAATTTAATAGAACAAAATGTTCTTGGCCTGAGAAAGTACCTGATGGAGGTCCAATGCCCATCTGCTGCCCTAATTCTAACCCTATAAGTATATGCATATTGATCTATTTCCCCATCGTCATATGAATATATACATCTTTGGACATGCCTGTATTTGACCTCTATAAATGTCCTTTCCTCCCCAGTTCTTTCCTCTTTCCTCCTCTCATGCCACCATCACGCCCAACCTCTATTTGAGTTTCAATATTTTCTCTCTGTTACATTAGTCTTAATAAATCCCTATCGAACTTCCCACACCCACCTAGCCACTGACCCTGAACCACCCGCTATCCCCCACCATCCCTGGATCGGCCAACACCTGCTCCCACATCCATCCTGGTACCATTAGTCCTGTCATCCCCAACCCATCCAGATAGACCTGCAGAGAAAGCAACATGCTCAAAAAAAGGGCATCCCAAAATGAAGCAACCAAAGAAAAGAAAACAATGAAAACATCAACAAAAAGTCCCCCCCCCCAGTATCCAACATGTACACGTACATGCAAAAATACAAAGATAGTAACAGTACAAAAATCTACAAATAGTTTAAGGTCTGTTTGTTAACCTCCAGGAGTGTCTCCTGGTTGAGTCGGATGGGGTGCCACACTCTGGCCACTAAGTATATCTTTGGTGTTCCATCTGGAGCTCCAGGCTCTGTCGCACACCCTTGCTTTTTTGCCATAGTGTGGTTGGGTCAGACAGGGTATAATCCTGACCCTCTTTCTCCATTGGTGACCCAACCCATAGTGTGGCTGGGTCAGTGAGGGTAGCTGTAGTTCATATTGGGGCCAGCCATATGGTCCTCTCTGTGTATCGGCAGTTCTGAGTGGGAATATCATCCTGAAGGCTCGGTGGGCCAGAATGCATTCCATTCAATCTTCCTCCCCCTTCATTTGTCCTCGTGTATTCTGGTCAGGCATATCTCTCTCTCCAAGCTGCAGCTTCAGTGCTGACCTCCAAGGCAAACTCCCCTTGGGGAGAGGTGGCTGCCCCTGTAGTAGGAATTGCGGTTGTGCTCTCAGACCTCTCCACTGCTTCTCCGCTCCATTGTGTCATGCTGCATTCACATCTGGGAGCACTGTATTTAAGTTTGGTTCCTCTCTCACTCAATTTTTAAACTCACCCCTCTCCTTTTTCAAGGCCAAGTTTGTTTCCTTCACTCCATTCATTCATTCACTTAGTCATCCATTCAAACGTGTCCAAAACACTTTCTAAATATCAAGTATTTTAGCCTAGTGGTACTATAGGTAAGTGCTACACTGCTAATGGAAAGGTAAACAGTTCAAATCCCACAACTCCTTTGTAAGAGAAAAGACCAGGTGCTCTGCTCTTTCATAAGAGCATCTTTTACAAGATGACAGCCCAACAACCCCCTGCTCGGCCACTCAGGTCTCTGTGAGTGTCAGTGGACCTGGCAGCATCCGACTATGAGTCAAAGGGTAAATGGTAGTTCATACTCTTAGGGAGACCTCAGAGTGATGGTGTATGGACAGGAGCCAATCAAAGCTGAATACCTGCCAGCTCTGAGTGCCCAGACAGACCGTCTCAACCTCAGTCTGGGCTGGGCTGCACACCGCAGACTGGACTGTGCTTTGTTGGTCGCCTTGTGGTTCTCTCGTCTCACACTTGCTTTGAAGGTGGTATTTGTGCTTCTCATAGAGAGATATTTGTCTCATTCTGGGGGGTGGGGGTGGATGGAGGGGCAATGATCCTTGCCCATGCTATTGGTTTCCTAAGGCTGTTGCCCAAACTGAGAGGCTGAACACAACAGACTTAGTCGGTCCTTCTGGGCACTCAAAGTTTGCAGCCAAGGTGTTGGAAGGAACCCTGGGGACTTTCCAGGACACAGTGTCCTGCCTTGCCTCCTGAGGTCCCAGTGGTCGCTGGCATTCCTTGGCTTGTGATAGCATAACTCCAGTCTCTGCCTCTGTCTTCTTGGCCTTCTGGGCTCTGTCTGTGCTTCTGCCTCCTCTCTTGCACAAGAACTCAAATCATATAGGGTGAGGGTCCCCCCTAATCCCCTCTGACCTTGTGTGAATAATTAATTCCAGGAACAATGATGCCATTTCCAATTCACAGGTTCTAGTTGAAAATATATTTTGTGGGGACCCAAATCAACCTATAGTTTAATAGCAATAAAAAATAGTGATATTTGAATTTCACTATTCTCTCTTCTCTTTAAGCTGAAATGCTTCTTCAAAGAGACTGCTTGCCTGCCTGCCTTGCCATCTGGTGGCATTTATCCACCAGGAACCAAAGCAATCAAACCTACTTCCATTGAGTTGGTTTATACTCATAGAGACCTAAAGGCCAGAACAGAACCGCTTATTTGGGTTTAGAATGCTGTGCCTCTTTGTTGTTGCTGTGTGCTTTTCAGTGAGTCCCAACGGACAGTGACCCCGTCCGTGCACAACAGAAGGAAACGCTGCCTCGGTCGGTGGCACCCTAACAATTGTTCTGTTGGAGCTGAGCGCTGCAGCCACCGTGCCAATTCATCTTGTCCAAGATCTTCCTCTGTTTCGCTGTCCTGCTTCTTCGCTAAGCATGATGTCCTTCTCTATCTTTTTCTGACCTTCCGGCTAGCAGTCCAATGTGTAACCCACAGGGCTTCTTATCACTTAGGAAAAGGAAAGGCCCAGGCTCGATTCTTTCCCTTTCTTTCCCCATATGCAAATTAACATGGCTTCTTCCAAAGAAGACCAACGAGTTGTTATGGTTGTGCTCATGCCGTTCTGAATAATATATCTAAACATTTCTATGAGTTGTAATCACTGCAGTAATGGTCTCTATCCTCACAGTCCCGCCATTGGCCACTGGGCACTTACTCAGATTGACTCGGAGCCCTACTGACCCAGTTCCCCTGGTCTGATCATTGCTTACCTCTTGGATACGATCATACGGTCTAAGGTCCATCGAGCAGATGCTGTGCCTCAGCCCCCTTGTAGGGGATGCAACAATGAATGCACCTGCCCTTCAGGGAACTAACAGAGAAGGATAGTATTTGCTTGGTCCAGGCTGAACAAATGGGCTCTTTTTCTGTTCGATGGTCTCCGTGTTTCCATCTCTCATATCTGGCAACCTTCGAGTGGTCAGAAAGCAATGATAAGACTCTGGGCTTCTGCCATGAGGAGGACTCTTCGTATTGGATGTAGACCTGAGACCCCCTCTTGTCTCATGCTCACCTTTTACTGACCACGAAAAAGATGCAAAGGCCCTGCCACTGTTCAAAGCCACACTGGTCATTAGTGAGAGGGCTTGACTTTTAGGTCTTCCTGAAATACCCCAGAGTTTCCACCTTGAAGGAAAAAGAAGCAAAGATGGTGCAGATGCAACCGCTGTCGTTAGTCCTTTGGGGGCTAGAGAACAAGCCTTCTCTGTGAGCCTTGGGCACCCATAGGCAGTGATATGGTTTCTGCCTGACCATGTCCTGACCGAGGAATGGGTCCAGGGGACTGGCAGGATGTTTTGAATCTTCTGAGGGAGACAACGAAAGCCAGTTAGGGGAAAATGGGAGCAGGAGAGAAAGGCCCAGGGCAGTAGTGAAGAGAGGCTGCTCTGAGCTGATAAGTCTGATAGCTTGTTCCTGAAGGGAAGGACCAAGGCTCACGGTAGGAAGGATTGTACCATGCCACTTTAAGATATTTACTTAAGATGTCGACGTGGGTCCTTCAGAAAACCAGTGTTCCATAATAAAGCTCACAGCATAGCCAGTCCTGGCTCCCTCACTAACCAGCTGCATGACTTCTGCAAAATCTCTTCAATTCTCTGAGCCTCAATTTCTTCCCCTATAAGTGGAGACTGAATGCTTGGTTGATAGTGCGGCTCTGGGGATAAAATAGGTTCAATCTGCAATGGTGCTTTATAAGCTTTACTGCTTCTTTCCCCTCCCGAGCTGCCTCCTCCTGCACGTCAACTTCTTTAGAAGTCACTCCACTTCCCCGGTGGTGAGGCCGAGTTGGGGCGGGCCCTTCCTGGCAGCCGAGACAGCGGCCACAGGGCTTCAGCTCCCAAGCTCATGCGACACCCCCAGCTGTAGCCTGCCTCTTTGTGACTCCCGTGTGAGAGTCACCCACTGGCACCGCGAGCCCGTCTCCTCTCCCAAGCAGGCAAGGAGGCTCAGAAGCATCGCCAGCTCTGACTGCCAAAGTGAGGGAGGAAGCGACAAAAAGCCTACATGCCGCCTCCAGGTGTCTCCCTGCGCAGAACTCCACCTCTCTCCATCTGGACAGATAAGGTGGGCGCTGCACGGGCTTCTATGGCAGCCGGGGGTGAGTAGGGCACCAGGTGAGTGTTGACCAAGGGGATGTGCTCAGAGCCTTCCTGCTCCAGCTGCTGGGCGGCCTGGGCAGACCAGGAGAAGTGGTATGTCCTCCCGTCAGCCACCCTTGTTCCACCAGGCAGTGTCACAGTGACCCCAGGAAGCGGAGCTGCACAGCCCCAGATGCTTTCTAACGCTGTGCTCTAGAGAATGGAGTCCCCGGTGGCGCAGTGGTTATGCCTTAGGCTGCTAACCCTGAGATCAGCAGTTCAAAACCACCACCCTTCTGTTCCTGTGAAGGGTTACTGAGACTCCCCAGGCCTCACCCTAGAGGGTGGCTGTGAGTTAGAACGTAGAACGGGCACAGCGGTGGTGAGTTCGGTTTGGGCTTTCCTCCTTAGAGAAGTTGGACTCCGTCTTCCTTCCTCCCGCCACGCATGCGAACCCCAAACCCAAACCCACCGCCCTCACGTCAGTCCCGACCCAGGGCCTTATACAGGTGTCTGTGTTGTTGCTGCTGAAGGGCCCGTGGGCTTGAACCACTGACCTTGTGGCCAGCAGCCCAATGCCTAGCCTCCCAGGGCAACAGTCACTCAACCTGGGCACAGTTCAGGCAGATGGGTCTGGGGAGCTAACCTTAGGGGAAAACAGAAAGGATCTGTGATTACTTGGGTTCAGGGGCAGGAAAAGTGAAAACTGAAACAGATTGGGGGTGGGAAAAAACCGTCACTAAACAATGGTTAAGATTTCTGATCGGAAGTCCATGTGTTGGTTTTATGAGGGAAAGGGTGAAGTGTTTAAAATACTTTATAAGGGAAGCAGCAATCATGACCTTTGTTTATTGATGTCACCTCCAGAGGGTATGTAAAGACATAGGAAGAGAGGCTCCTTTGGGCACTGGATCCAAGGAGTGGGAATTAGGAACCGGGAAAAGGCTAGAGTTAAGGGCGGGGGGGAGTTTTCCTGCATACATTTCTATGTGATTTGTTGTCAAAACCTGTGATTGCATCACCTATGCAAAAGGAAGGGTCATAAAAATAAACAAACATCAATAAAATACTTTCAAAGTCGTTACATATTTGTAAGCCCAAGATATCTGTGCTTCATAATAATATTGGCCAATCCTTTTAAAAATTATTTTCCCCCCTTATGATGTCCCTTCCTTTGCTACCTTCTGCCCTCCATGGGAGACCGGAGGGAGGGAGGAGACATGTGGTAGACCAGCCTCTCTCTGGCTCTCTCATCCTGGCTGCAGGTCTGTAACTCACATCTCCTCTGCTGAGTTCTCTTCCTCCACACTGTGAAAGAGTCCCCAGAGCCCGTTTATGCTCGTTCCTTTGTCACCACATCCCCTCTCCCCGGCCTCCGCCCCTGGCGCATCTTCCACATGCCGGTCACCTGTGACTTCCCACTGTGCTCAGCCTTCATTGTGCGCAGCTGCTTAGCATCTCCTTACCCAGGGCGGATAAATCCCACCTTGTTTGCAAAAGGACTCAAAGTGGATCCTCCAAATGCGTAAAAGAGAAGATAGAAATGAGGGCCATTAAAACAAAACAAAAACGATAAGATAACTGTCCAATTTAATTTACTACATCCATTTAGAAAAACCCCGGCTGGTGGGATTTTGAACTGCCTGGGGGTCATTGCCAAGCAGGCCACAGGAGTGACAGACGTGGTGTCGTTGGGTGCTGTAGAGCCGAGGTCCACTCCTTGAGGCCCCACACGACAGAGTAGAAGTGTTTCTCGGGCTTCGTGGCTGCCATCGTTACTGAAGCAGCTTCCTGAGCTCTGGTGGGGGGGCTTGGACTCCCACACCGCTGCAACAGGAGGCCTCCATAGGCACCTCATCGTGTCTTTAAATTAAAGCAATATGTCGACAGGGCGCCTGTGGCTCAGGAGAACAAATGCACTCTAAGTAGCCTGAGGAGAAACGTCTCTGATGAATTCTCACCAACCAGAAATGTACAGTGGGGTGAGCAGAGTCCAAGTACCAAGATGAGAGACCTCATGCCGGCTTTTGTTTTAACAACATCTCCTACAATAGAGCCTAGTGGAATTAGGCTGCTGCTATTACCTAAAAGCATTCCAGGGGGTGTCAAGGTGGTCCAAACCCAGTTCTGATGGCTCACTTGGCTTGAGCCAATGACAAGAACAACGAATATTATTATATATGGCATGCAGTTCTGGAGAATGTTGGCTTTGAGATATATTTAGCAGCGCTCTAAGGTGATAATCCCTTGAAGTTTCTTGGCTGCAGATCATCTTTGTTAGCAGTTAGACACGGGCACCCTTGGTTTAAAAGCAAGTCCCGAAGACAAACTAAGAACAGCCTTTCATGACGCTGAAAGGCTTAATAGAGCTACTTACATGGCTGGGGCCACTCGACCTATTTCTATATACACCTGGCCCCAGGGGCTGCCACTGGGGAGGAAACCACCCAAGGCTGCTCTCCCCCAACCCCACCCCCACGCAGGGATCCAGGGATGCATCAATAGCAGGTTGCCCCAGAGCAATAGGGAGAATGGGGAGGAAGACCCATGGAGATTCACTCAAGGGAGAGGATCTACAGAGATGGCCTCCAGGCAAACCTGTGGCATCTAATCTGGGAGGACTCTTGAGCTGGGGGAAGCCTTCCCTTCTGTGCCTTTATCCCCCTTGTCTTCTCCATGCTGCTCGGGTCACCACTGGTAAAAGAGCAGCTGCCACTGCCCAGCAGCACAGGCATCGGCTGCACGCAGCAACCTGGTGCCAAGTCAGAGCAAAGGCAGAGAGAGAGAGCCAGAGAGAGAGAGAGAGAGAGAGAGAGAGAGCGAGCCTGCAGGGGACCCCTTCCCCTCTCCAGCCCAGAGGCTTCTAGGAGGAAAGAGGAAGTCTGGAGGAGGGGTGTGCCTGAGGCCGAGGGTTAGAGGGGGAGCCTGGTGTCAGGGCTCCAGAGGGGGACCACTTTGTAGGCTCTCAGGCCTGGGAAGAGGCTGTGGGCTCTACACTTGAGCCCTCACCCCCTGATGTCAGTGCGGCTAGGGTGAGCATGCCCTGACGATGGGGCAGCAGTGGGTGGAAGCCTGCTGGAGGGTCCCTCACAACAGCTCATTGTGGCAGCCACGGTGTCTGTCCATCTTGTCCAGCATCGTCCTCTGTTTTGCTGTCCCTCTCCAGGGACTGGTCTCTCCTGATAGTATGTCCAAAGTACATGAGACGAAGCCTCTCTCCATCCTCCTTCCAAGGAGATCTCAGGCCCTGCTTCCTCCAAGACAGATTCGTCTCTTCTGTGGGCAGTCCATGGTCCCATCGGTGACCTTGTCCAGCACTGTAGTTCAAGTGCATCAGGCCAGGCATGTTGGGTTGGGTTATGCATGGGAACCAAGTGGACGGCCCCAAACAGCAATGGCAGCATCAACTAACAACCGCCAAAGCGATGTCTTTGCACCAGCCTGAGAACACACACCTACCCCTCCCTCTCTCATTTTGCCTCAGGAAGATGCCACAGCTGGGAGCGTAGCGAATGAAACACCCAAGGGCAACTCTCCACTCATGGTGCTGGATTGCCCCTTAGGCAAGGCAGCATGGGCGTACGCATGCTCATTTACTAATCTGTCACAGTCTCTTACCTCATCAAAGATCCTGCTTCTACGTATGCTTGACGTCTTTCTCTTCCCAGCCCCACAGCACCTTGCTGCAGAGTCAAAGCCTCTTTTCAAATGCACAGTCCTTGACGTGGAAGAAGTACCCTGTAAGCAAGGGAAGCACAGGTTTATTTGAGCTTATTTACCACTCTGCAGCGAATTAATCTGTGACGGAGTGTTTGAGATCATTCACTACAGATCAGTAAATATGCCCAGCGAAGCCCGGGCTTCTTGGATAATCTTCCTCTGAGAATCTGTATGGGATGGAGGTGGAAGGGACAAAGTCTCAAAGGCCTGTCCTTTCCGTGGGACCCGTTAGAGGACATTTGACACTGTTTCTCAGGTGAGGCCGAGTCCTGCTTGCCCACAACTGTCACCAGCTCAATTGCCTTCTGTTCCTTCCCAGTCCCACTCTTCTCACACTGCTACTTCTGCTTCTGATGTCGCCTCTTACCTTCTGGAAAGGCCAAAACAAATGATCATAAACTTGGGGACCAAAGCAAGACATGTACTTCCTGCTTCTGGAGCCTGGAAGTCCAAAATCAAGGCCCAGTCCGGGGCTTCTAGATGCTTCAGGTTTGAAAGCAAGGAACGAAAGACAAGCCTGAGTGCCGCGCCATGGCTATGTGAACGAAAACCAATCCAAACTCCCTGCCCTCGTGTCACTGCTGACTGACGGCAACCCCCGCCCTCCCCCACGTCCCTGACACGTCACGACTTTCTCCCAAGGAGATGCTGGTGGTTCTGAACTGCCAACTGCATGGGTCGCAGCCCAATGTGTGACGGTGACACCACCAGGACTCCTGGTTTTAAGAAACTAGAGTATTCAGCTCAAGTGTGTTCCTGCCATGCAAGCGCTGGATGCTCAGTGCTTTCAAGCTCCAAGTCACTTTCCATTGTGTGAAGCTATTTGGGGAAGCTGGGGATACCGAGAAGAAACTGGGAAGGTTACTGTTCACCATACTCACTGCCCCTCCCTGAGGGTAGGTGAGAGACCATCCCCTGATGCCATGTGACTTCCTCTGGGCCATGAAACAGCAGGGTACCACTGTGAGCTCCTGGTCAAGCAGAAGCTTTAAGAGCCACTGCATGGCATGCCGGCAGGAAGCAGGGAATCAATAGATCTGTGGCATCAGCACCAATCCCAATTACGTGGACACCCCCACTCTCCCCAGAATTCACTTCAAATGTAACACCGAAGCTAAAACTCAAGGATAGGGCATGTCTGATCAGAGCACACAGGAGCAAGTACAGAGGGAGGAAGAGAGAGTGGAGCACATCCCGGCCTAGCACGCCAAGGACGAGATTCCTGCTCAGACCAGCCATGGCACAGAGAGGACCATAGGACTGGCCCCACCATGAGAACCCACATTCCTCACTGACCCCTAACCCTATAAGGGACAACACTGGGGGCACAATGTGGGAGTTGTGCCATTTTTACCCCACCACACTGGGTCAAAATGCTAAGGGTGTGTAACAAAACAGCAAGGGGAACAAAGCAATGAAGCTTCCGGGGAATACCAAAAATAAACTTTGGGGCCAGGGCATGGGGCCCCATCAGGCTTGAGCAGAAAACACTCTTAAAGGTAAAAAAATAGACCTCAAATTACTTAAAGGCTTTAAAAAAATCATTGGGGCTGAGCCCTGGTGGCCGAGTGATTGTGTGTGGGACTGTTGGCAGTTCAAATCCAGCAGCAGCTCTCCAGGAGCAAGGTTGGGCTTCCTACTCCCACCAGGGCAGTGATGCCACAAAAAAAAATCATTGGTTCTTTTTGGGGGGTGGGGGTGGTTTTTTGGCGTTCTTTTGTTGCTTTGTTTTGCTCTGTCTTGTTTTTTGTGCATATTATTATTTCTGCAGGTCTATCTAGATAAGACAAGTGGGATAAACAGTCTACAGGAGACAACAAGTAGACCTATGGTTCCAGGGGGAGAAGAGATCAGTGGGGAGACAGAGGAAAGGAAATGGATGTTAACAAACCCAGGGTGAGGGCACAACAAGTGAACTAAAGTTGATAGTAAGGAAGGCATAGGCTGCATCAAGGGTTTGATCAAGGGCAAAGTAACCGAGAGGAATGACTGAAACCTGAATGAAGGCCTAACAACATAGTGGGGCAAGAGGAATGTAAAAGGAAATAGAGGAAAGAACTAGGAGGCAAAGGACACTTATAGAGGTCAAAATATAGGCATGTACACATGTAACTATATATATAATGATAGGGAAATAAAGCTATATACATACATTTATTTATTTTTAAAACTAATTTTATTGGAGGCTCATACTACTCTTAATCACAATCCATATGTCCATCCATTGTATGTAAGCACATTTGTACATTTGTTTACCTTATCTGTCTCAAAACATTTGCTTTCTACTTGAGCCTTTGGTATTAACTCCTCATTTTTCCCTTCCCTCCCCATTCCCCTCTCCATTATGTGCCCTTGATAATTTATAAATTATTATTATTTTGTCATATTTTTACACTGTCTGGTGTCTCCCTTCACTCATTTTTCTGTTGTCCGTTCCCCAGGGAGGAGGTTATATTGTAGATCTTTATAATCAGTTCCCCCTTTCTACTCCACCTCCCCTCCTCCCTTATTGTATTGCCACTTTCACCACTGGTCCTGAAGGGATCATCTATCCTGAATTCTCTGTGTCTCCAGTACCTATGTGTACCAGTGTACATCCTCTGGTTTAGCTGGATTTGTAAGGTAGAATTGGAATCATCATAGGGGGAGAGGAGGAGAAGGCATTTAAGAACTTGTGTGTTTCATTGTTGATACACTGCCCCCTAACTGGGCCCTCTCCTCCTTGCGACCCTGTAAGTGTTTGTCCAGTTGCCTAGAGATGGGCTTTGGATCTCCACTCTACACTCCCCCTCATTCCCATTGATATGATTTTTTTTTGTACTGGGTCTTTGATGCCTGATACTTGACCCCTTCAACACCTCATGATCATACGGGCTAGTGTGCTTCCTCCATATGGGCTTTGCTTCTTCTGAGCTGGATGGTCAATTGTTTACCTTTAAGCTTTTAAGACTCCAGGTGTTATATCTTTTGATAGCCAGCTTTCTTCACCACATTTGCTCAAGCTCATATTTGTCCTCGATGATCATGTTGGGGAGGTGGGCATACGATGATAGGATTTTTTTGTTCTTAGATGCCTGATACCTGATCCCTTTGCCACCTTGTGGTCACACAGGCTGGGGTGCTTCTCCCTTGTGAAATTTGTTGCTTTTGAGCTAGATGGTCACTTGTTTTCCTTTAATCCTTTAAGACCCTAGCTGCTATATCTTTTGATAGGCAGGCACCATCTACTTTCTTCACCACATTTGCTTATGTATACATTTGTCTTCAGTGATTGTGTCAGGAAGATGAACAACTCAGAGTGCCAATTTAATAGAACAAAGTGTTCTTGCATTGAGGTAGTGCTTGAGTGGAGGCCCAATGTCCATCTGCAACGTTAATACTAAACCTATAAATATATGCATGTAGATCTATTTCCCCATCATGTATAAATATATTTACATATGCATATGTCTGTATTTAGACCTCTAAAAATGCCCTTTGCCTCTTAGTTTTTTCCTCTATTTCCTTTTATTTTCCTTTTGTTCCACTATCATACTCAGCTTTCATTTGGGTCTCAGTGATTTTTCTTGGTTACTTTGCCCTTGATTAAGCCTTATGAGACCTCCTACTCCTGCCTCCCCCGTGTCTTTGGATCACTTGTTGTTCCCCCATATATTTACATGTTAAGTATTAAGGTAGCAGATGAAAACTGGGCCTCAAGTAATGAACGATGCAAGAACACTTTGTTCTTTTTTTTAAAAAATCATGTTTTGGGGGGCTTGTACAACTCCTATCACAATCCATCCATCCATTGTGTCAAGCACATTTGTACACTTGTTGCCATCATCATTCTCAAAACATTTTCTTTCTACTTGAGCCTGGGTATCTAGCCAGGTGTGTTAGTCTGGGTAGACTAGAGAAACAAATTCACAAACACGCATATGTATATAAAAGAGAGTAATTGTATAAGGGTAATTATATAAAGGGTAATTGTACATTAAGAAAACATTCCAACCCAGTCCAGTTCAATATCATAAGTTTAGTATTAGCCCATATGCCCAATACCAATCTAGAAAGTCCTCTTCAGACTCACAAAATATATCCCATGAAGCCAAATGCAGGATGATCACAAGCCAGTGAGTAGAAAGTCTTTGGATCCAGTGGCATTGTTAGCATCTCAGCACTGGCAGGCATCTCTCTATGGCTTCTCCCGCTTCAGTGGCTGGTTGCATCCCTGTGGTTTGTTCAGCTCAGGGCACTAGGGTAGCTCCATGTGGCTTCTCAGGGATGTCTCTCAGAGAGTCAGCCTTGTTGGTAGAGAGTCTCCAAGCGCGTGAGAGAGTGTCTCCTGCTTCCAAGAAGAAGTGCCAGATTTCCCAGAATCCTCAAGAGGAGAAGGTCACGCCCACACAGAGGTCTCATTGTCTATCTCCAGGTTGACAGGCTAGACTCCACCCCTACACTCTCAAACCTCAAATTGACACCAGATGAGGGGGCTGCCACACTGGACATCCATTGATGCGCAGCTTCCTGATGAGATTGCTGAAAACAAAATGGGTGCATAAGCAAAGTGGTGAAGAGCGATAATGGTGCCCGGCTATCAAAAGATATAGCATCTGGGATCTTAAAGGCTTGGATATAAACAAGCAGCCATCTAGCTGAGAAGCAACAAGGCCCACATAGAAGAAGCACACCAGCCTGTGTGATCAGGAAGTGTCAAAGGGATCAGGTATCAGGCATCAAAGACCAAGTACCAAAAAATCATATCAATGGGAATGAGGGGAAGTGCAGAGGAGGGGGAGACCCAAAACCCACCTGTAGACCCTTACAGAAGGGTCACAAGGAAGCGTAGAGCCAGTCAGAGTGCATATGGCAACAATAAAACATGCAACTTTCCTCTAGTTCTTTAATGTTCCCCCTCCCCACTATCATAACCTCAATTCACCTTACAAATCTGGTTCGACCAGAGTATGTACACTGGTAAAGATAAGAGGTGGAAATACAGGGAATACAGAACAGATAAACCCCTCAGGACCAATAATGAGAGTAACCAAGCAAGAAGGGTAAAGGGAAGTAGGGGCGGGGGGGAGAGACCAAGGAGGAACCAATCACAATGATCCACATATAATCCCCTCCTTGGGGGTCAGACAAAAGAAAAGTGGGTGAAGGGAGACATTGGTCAGTGTGAGACATGAAAAAATAATAATTTATCAACTATCAAGGGTTCATGACAGAGAGGGTGGGGGAGGGAAGGAAAAAATGAGCTGATACCACGGGCTCAAGTAGAAAGAAAATGTTTTGAAAATGATGATGGCAACATATGTGCAAGTGTGCTTGACACAATGGATAGATGTATGGATTGTGATAAAAGCTGTACAAGCCCCCAATAAATGATTTTTTTAAATAAGAATCTCTGCATGATCCACTAACTCTTTTTGTTTCTTTCTACCATCAGCAGGGTTCCAGGTGTGGGTCTGATCTTCAACCTGCATCCTGAAATGGGATGTCTCAGTTCTCTAGAGTTCTGTAGAGAAACAAGACCAGTGAGAGTGAAAGAGAAGGACTGATCTCTATGGTTACTGGGTTTGGTCAAGGAATTAGCTCACCTGATTGTGCAGGATTGGCAAGTCCAAAAGCAGGCTAGGCCAGGGTTCACATTAGCTTGGCAGTTGAGGCCCCTTCCATGATGTGATCTAAAATCCTGTAATCACCCCCCTGAGAGGATCTACTGTGAGCAACCAAGCAGGTATGGGAAGACTAGGGGGGAGCACAACCCCTTACTCAGGTCACAGCCCCAAGGATGTTCCTTTGGGGTGTGGCCCACTTGAAATGTAATTAGACAGCTATGCAGAGTTTCTTTGCCTTTTGCCCATCTACATCCTGGATCTGGTTCTTTGGACTTGATTGAGTTGATGACCTGCCAATTGCCTCCCCACCCTGGGGGCCATCCGAGCCTGCCATCTGACCCGCTGTACTCAGACTCATCTGCCTCTGTATTTACCAGTTGTGGTATCCCTACTGCACCTTCTAGCTTCCCAGTTTGCCAGCCCTGGCAGCTATGCAAGTCAGGGAAAACCTCCAGCTTATCATCTGGCCCGGCCTGAACTTAACTGGGTCTACAACTGTGTGAGTCACTTTCTTGGGAGAGGGTGGGGGTGGAAATATATATATATATATATATATATATATATATATATATATATATATATATACTTTTCTCTAGGGAACCCAGACTACCACCATTTACTTTAAGGAATTAACTCACATGAGTGTGCAGAGCTAGCAAGTCCCCAATTAGGCTGGAGCCTCCTGCCAACTTGTATCCCAAGAGCTGGAGTTGAGGTAAGAGGAAGAGTAAAGTCAGAGTCCTGCCCAGATGTCTATTTCTGGTCTGGAGGCAGAACACACCGCAGAGGGACTCCTGTTCTTCAACAGATTGGGGCTCCCTCACAGTAGGGAGCATCATCTGCTTTACTTTGGGCCCGTGATTTAACTCGGCCTAACAGCTGAGCACCTTAGCCCAGCCAGATGCACACGTAAATGAAGCATCACAAGGAGGGGTGCTGGGAAAGCCCGAACCAGCATGTGGTGTGGGAATGGAGTAACGTCTGTGATGGGAAGCCATTGAGGTTTTGGAGTAGTCTTGTTAAGCCAACACAACTTGGCTCCAGCTGAATGTTGCAGAAGACATTTCTTTATTATTATTATTATTTTAAAGGTGAAGGTGAAAAAGATATGAGTGGGCTGAGCCCCAGTGGCGTAGTGGTTGTGCGAGGGACTGCAGCCCACTGGGACGGAGGTTCAATTCCAGCAGTGGGGCTGGGCCTTCTACTCCCACCAGCAGTAATGCCACACCAGCAGTGATGCCCCACCACCACCACCAAAAAAAAAAACATTAAAAAAAAGAAAAAGACATGAATGGAACTCAGCTGAGGGGCTGATTGACACTGCCTCAGGAAATCGGGAGAGCTTCAAGGAGGAGGGGACATCCTAGCTGCACCCAGAAGCAAGTGAAGCTTTGGACACTTAGGAAGAGTGTGGCACTGACCCCCCTTTGTCTTCTAGACTGTGCATCTCCATTCTGGAGCCCCACTACCTGTGGGGAAGACTGCCTGTTCCTATCCCAGTGACTCTCCTGGCAGAAACGCTGTGGGGTCCAGATGACTGCTGCTTCCCTTACACTGAGAACGAACCCCACAAGTGCATAGAAGGAGGTGGGTGGGGGTCTGCCCAAGGAAGAGATGACGCTGGGTTCAGATGGAGCTCCCTGTGAGGCACGGCATCTTGTCGTGGGGTCCCTGTCTGACACAGACTGGCCCCAGTGATGGAGAACTGTCCCAGGAAACACTGGGTTGCCCAGGCCATGCCTCTACAGAAGCTGATCGCCTGGAGGGGGCTGCATGGCCAGCCTCTGAACTAGCAGTCCAGTGCTCACCCCCTGCGCCATCAGGGCTCCTGTGCACTGTAACCACAAAATCACAGCCGCTGCCCTGTTGACTCTGACAGAGAGTGACCCTGGGTAGGGCTCCCGAGATGCAATCTTGATGGGAGCAAACAGCCTCCTCCTTCTCCCATGGGGTGCCTGGTGGGTATGAACCACCCCCCTCTGTTAGAAATCCAACACGTAGCCCACACTGCCGTGATCACCCCCCCCCCCCAAAAAAAAACTCACTGCCATCAAGTGGATTTTGACGTGGCAACCCTGTGGAACAGAGTCAACCTGTCCGTAGTGGTCTGGTCAGTGCGGACAGCCTCTTCTTTCTCTGGCAGAGCAGCTGGTGGTTTTGAACTGCTGACCTTGTAGATCAAAGCCCAAGGTAAAATCCACTGCACCACCAGGGCATCTCCGGCTTGTTAAATGCATCTCAGGGACTCATAGATACCCCCAAGCCAGCACAGTGCTCAATGCCTGGTAGGTGTTCGCAAAATAGTTGTTGAACTAGTACTTTGAGTCCCCCATTCCATTGTTTCCTTACCTAAGCCTGGAGCCAAGGCAGGCATTCGGGGATAGGAGTGGGTGGGCACAGGGCACCATGGGAGGAAAATGGCTGAGAGGACCCGAAATACATCACAGGAGAGGCAGCAGCGTCCAAGTGGAGGCCCAGCTGCAGGGCAAGAATCCCTAGTTCTCTCCACCAGAAAGAACCAGAGATTGTGTCCTCCCTGTCTCGGGAAGGGCACCAATTTGGACTCACAGATAGGCCAGCACATCTCCAGCGTCGTGGGGAAGGAAACTCCCAGGACCACACAGATTTCCTGACACTGCATGCAGCTGGAGGAACTGAGAACGTACTTCCAATCCCAGGCGGGCTCCATCTTGTTCCAGCAACCATGAGACACTGCCTGACCCTCCTGCAGCCACCAGCGAGGGGACCCACAGAATCTGGAGCCTCCATCCGCACTTTCTCATCACCCCCTTTCAACTGGGAAGCAGAAGACATCTCAAAGAATGCGAGCACGAATGCAGGAGAGGGCTCTTCTTTGGGGTGAACAAACCCCACATTAAAGCAGCAGTATGAATTTACAAGGGACATTTATTATGGCTTGAATGCATTTCCAAAGAAGCAAAGGCTTTAACCAAAAATTTTAATGTATTTTTTAATCACAAGGGAACAGCAGATTTACATTTTGTTTTGTTTAGCATTGTCTAGTATTTGTCTAATATGGTTTAAAAAAGAAGAAGTGCCCGGTGATGTTGTGGGTTATGTGTTGCGCTGCTAACCACACAGTCAGCAGTTCAAATCTACCAGATACCCTTTGAGAGCAGGCTGAGGCATTCTGCATGTGTAAAGACTTACAGTCTCAAAAATCCACAGGGACATTCAGCTCTGTCCTATGGGGTCATTTGTCATGCATCAGAATCCACTCAGTGGTAGTGAATGTATTGTTACTATTTTTTTCCATTTTGTCTGAACATGCAGAAAAGACAAGCAGCCTTGACTGAGGAGCACATGGCATTGGGGCGTGAGGAGCGGCTGGGAGAGGAGACCCCAGCAGCCACCAAGTTGCCCCAACTGTGAGAGAAGAGACAGGGCACACAGGGAGGCAGTGGGGCAGCGTGATCACCGTCCAGCAACCGAGCCTTGGGACGAGGCATCGGGGAGCCAGGCGCAGGGAGCACATGAGGAAGAGGGGGCCGGTGGGCACACCAGCTCACCCGCACTCAGGTGCTGTGTGGGTGCACATGGCTGGGTGTGTCTTTAATTCACGGAACGACACTCATGGGTTGGGTAGGGATTCTGGAGTGTGTCTCCAATCACAGCAGGGAGACCTGAGAGGGGAAGGCTGAATCCATCAGAGGATCTTGCCCACACTGAGCTTGATTCAGTGCCCAGTGGAATCCCGGGGTGGGGACGGGGGTGTTGTGTAGGGCTGACATGTTGCTGAGTGGGAGGTAGGCGCCTCAGAAGAAAGGCCTGGCAACCTCCCCCCAAATGTGCCACGGCAAACTTGAGGAGCACAGCTCTGTTCCAGCATCACAGGTGGGAGCCAACTCCATGGGAACTTGGACAGGAGGCAGCTGGAGAGGGGGCGGGGACTTGCCTGAGGAGCATACACACAGACAGCTGCACCCGGTGATCCTGACGGGTTGTGGGACCGCACCAGGAAGGGATTCTAGCAATAGCAATCTGAGCTGGGCAGAGGGGGGGCGCGTGGGCATTCAGAGCCCGATGGAGGTTGCAAAAGGCCCTGGGGAGTGGGCAATGGGAGCTGTGGCCCTGCTGCGAGTGCCCGCAGTGCACAGGGGAGTTGGGCAGGGGGGCTGAGGGCAGACCCGGGAGAGTCCCGAAGCAAGAGGGGCACCCTTACATTGCCTAGATGACCGGGGATCCTCGTTTGTTTGTTCTTTTATTCACTTAAGGAAAGAGTATGGCGGGCAAACCCATGTGCAGACAAGTGAGTGAGCGAGGGCATGGGCCAGCATGGCGCCATGTCTGTGGTGGGCTCCGGGGCAGGGCCCTCAGCGGTCAGCTTGAGATGCAGGGAGC
>PVJH01018187.1:0-45865 GCA_004026705.1 Nesogale talazaci | reverse complement strand
TGACGTGTCAAAGGAATCAGGTATCAGGCATCAAAATTCCAGAAAAAAATCATGTCATTGTGAGTGAGGGGGAGTGTGGGGTAGCCACCCAAAGCCCATCTGTAGGCATTTGGAGTCCCCTTACAGAAGTGTGGCAGGGAGGAGACAAGCCAGTCAGGGTGCAGTACAGCACTGGTGAAATACAACTTTTCTCTAGTTCTTTAATGTTTCCCCTCCCCCTCCCCTACTATCATGACCCAAATTCTACCTTGCAAATTTGGCTAGACCAGAGCTTGTACACAGGTACAAATAAAATCTGGAAATACAGGGAATCCAGGACAGATAAACCCTTCGGGACCAAGTTATACCAGAAGAGTAAGAGTAAGGTGGGGTGATAAAGGGGGAACCTATCACAATGATCTACTTATAACGCCCTCCTAGGGGGATGGACAACAGAAAAGTGGGTAATGAGAGACATCTGTCAATATGAGACAAAAATAATAGCATGAATTATCAATGGTGTAAAGGGAGGACAGGGAAAAATGAGAAGCTGATACCAAGGGCTCAAGTAGAAAGAAAATGTTTTGAAAATGATGATGGCAACAAATGTACAAATGTGCTTGACACAATTGATGGATGTATTAATTGTGATAAAAGAGTTGTGCAAACCCCCAATAAAATTTTTAAAAATAATAATGATGGCAACATATGTACAAATGTGTTTGATATAATGGGTGTGTAGATTGTTATAAGAGCCTCCAGTAACACACACACACACACACACACACACATATATATGTATATTACTGCATTTCAGTGGCAGTAATTTCTGTGGAAAAACTGACCTTGTTGTTTCTCTCAGACCCCATCCCTAATTCCCAATCTTGAACCCGGGAGAACTCATTTTTGGGACACTGCACAAGCAATCTCTGAACAGGCTACATGATAGAAGAATCAACTTGAGATCTTATATTGTAGCATCCTTTGGAGATGAGAAAAAATTTGCCTTGTCTAGAATGGTGGATTTGCTGCATAGTCATAAAACCCAAACTCACAGAGATCATAACAGACCTTCCTTCTGAGCCTGAATCTTTCTTGAGGTGCCTGAGTGTGGATTAATGAAGTGTAGTAGGAGAATGTACAGAAAGTGCAGGTCATGAAGTACTTTCATCTGAATACAGAGACATAAAGAACTCTGATATTTTTCTTCTACAGGTCCCTCTGTATCCCAACCACTTTATCTGATCAAACAAGGATTTGCTTTTCCAAAGTTAGAAGCCCTCTAGACTTTGGAGGCAATTCTTTCACAGGTCAGTGGTCATGCAAAAGGTGCCCTCAGGGGCATTTCAAAGTTAAAAGGGACCCCCTTCCTAAAGGCCATGTCTTCCTGAAACATTCTTGTCTTTAGAATGCTACTCACTAGACACCATCCCTTCACCCTCTCTTCTGTTTCACCAGTATTCCCTTTCCACTGGTGTCTAATAACAACTCATCAATATGATGTTTTCTGTCCCACCCCACTAAAACAATCAACTCTTCTTTACTTTCTTCTTCAAGTGCTCTCAAAGATTATCTTGGAATGAGGTAATAAACCCCAGCAAGAAGGCATTTAACAATCTTATAAATCTAATTTCTACCAAGAAATGTCTTGATTTTTAATCAATATTGGGTGCCTAATAGGTACATCTGTATATATTCATGAACACATACACATATCCAAAGGCATGTACAAACAAAAGTAGATATTCCTAGAAGTAAAGAAAACATACCTCACCAGGTATGTAGCATACACATGTGCACACACACCTATATTTACAAACATATACTTACACATACAAGAACATATACGCATAAACATGCACATACACAAGCACACAAGCATACATGCACATATAATCTGGAGAGTGCTTGTGAAGGGGAAAAGAGGAATTACAAACAGAAATGTTGCAAAGACAGAAATATTAAAAAAAGACTAAGAATCTACCTTCTCAGTGAATTTTACTGTTGAATTTTCCATACATTTTTCAAGACCCTGCTGCATATTGGCCTTGGGCAAGACCCTGGCCCTGGCCTTTAATGGTCCATTTAAAGCAACAGTATGCTTAATGGAGTTTTAAAAATAGGCGACAGACATTTTGCCACGAAAAGCTACAGTATATTCTCATTCAAGGAAGGTTGCTTGAAACAATTGAATACAACTTTACATCCACATGTAGCAGATAATACTGGTCTAGGTTTCAGTGCCTTCACTATGACTTGCAATCAAGAGCTAGACAAAAGGCACTGAGACCAACAGCTTAAAGAAATTCTCAAGCACAGAGATGGTTAGACTAGTGCAAGGATAGACAGATCCAGAAGACTTTTTTCTTTTTTTTTTTTTCCTTCTCCTGAGTCTCCAGCTGCCTGGTAAAAGACAAAGGGTTTTCCTGAAATTGATGGCTTCTCTTTTCCTCCCCTTGGAAAGACAGCATGACTCCTGACTCCTGGGGGTGGTGTTTGAAGAGGTGAGGGCTTCTTGATGGGCAGAATTGTCCCAAGGCAATTCTGTTCAAATATTTAATGAGCACCTTAGCAGAGTTTGCCTGCTTGCTGGCCAGCAGCCCATAAGAGCAGACCTTGATATGCCTCCTACTCCTTCATCATTGGTATACAGTCACCTCAGCAGGGTGACCTACAGGTAATAAAAACTTACAACCCACTCAAGGGGACTTTGTAATGAAAAGGAGAGAGACTAGGCTAACAAACTTGTGCAGGCAGCTTCAATTATAGTTGAGCTAATGGGAGAGAGAAGTCATTAATAAAAGTTATTAAAACAGGGAGATATAATTAGATCATCGAAAAGGCTTTCTGGAACTAAGAATGGTATTTCTCAATTTTAAAACTTCAGTAGATAATAAAATGGGAGGAAAAATGCATATTATTGAGAATAGAGTTCAGTTCTGGAATATCAACTTAAAGGAATGCAGCTCAAGACACAAAGAACCAGCACCCCAAAGTGAAAAGCATGTAGAAAAAGACTTATAGAATGTATTCAGAGTACGTATCATGTTAATATGGGTTAGGTATTGGGCTATTAACTGCAAAGTTGGAAATTCAGGTCTACCAGCAATTTCATGAGAAAATGATGACATTTTGTGGTCTTGTACAGGTTCTCACTCATCACAAATTCAGTCAAGACTCATGTGGACCTTACAAGGTCAGTGTAGAACTGCCCTGTGCGTTACTGAGACTTTCTCAATAACTTAACATTAAGTGTTTTTCCATAACACTTTATCAGAGAAAACCCCGTCTTTCTCTCTGGGAATAGATGGTGGTTTCCAATTATTCACCTTGCAAATCATGGCCCCACAAGTAATGTCTGCACCAACAGGGCTCCTTATCCAGGGCCACTAGGAGTGAATGCCAACTCAGTGGCGGTGGATTTTACTGTGTTAACGAGGATGTTAAAGGAGGTGAAACAGTAAGTGCATAGAAAGCACTTATTAAACAAATAACCCCCCAAGCAAAACTCTAGCGAATTCGATGTTCTTAAGCACAAGGCCAGCAGTTCAAAGCCTCCAGCTTCTCTGCAGGAGAAAGATCATGCTTTCTACTCCCAGAAAGATTTGCACTCTGAGAAACCCACAGGAACCATTCTATTTTGTCCTGTAGGGTCCCCTTGGAGCAAATTATAGAAGACTAAATGTCTGAAACTGAAAAATACTGGGTCCTTCAGATGAGAAGTCTCTATGAACTTTCAGAAAGATAATTGAGAAAGAAAAAGAAAACTTAGCCATACTCTGGTAAACTTCCTTAATTTCAAAGATAAGGAGAAAATCTTAGGAGCTTGCTGACAGAAATGGTATGTTAATAATGAAGCCTCCAAAACACTTGAATCTAAGGAATGCAAAATAACACTTAGACAAAGGAAACAAATAAAAGGATTATTAAGAAAAATAGGATTATGATCAAGCAACTTTTTGTCCAACCAAGATAGCACATATTTGAAAGACAGAAGAAATGGTCATTTCAAGCCCTATTCTAATGAGACTTTAAGTCATCACCGGCAAAGAATTATCAAAGAATTTAATTACTTACAAATGAAGAAGCACCCTTCTCAACAAAAAGGACTTGTAAACTAAGATTCAAAATTATCTAGTCAGTAACAAAAATAGAAAACATTTCATACCAAATTATGTAGAACACGGCTAAATTTGAAGTCAAAGAAAAATGCCTTAAATACTTTTAGTGTTTTCAAAAACTTAAAATGAAAGTAAAAGCAAAGCAAAGCAAAGACACAACTAAATATACTGCCATCGAATTGAATCCAACCGTACCATCTGTATAGTACAACATAGGCTTGAGTGGGCTCTAAGGGACTGTTAATCTTTACATACGCCCACTGTCACTCCCTCTTCTCTTGTGAAATCTGGTTGGTTCAAACCACCATTTTTTTGTTGTTGTTATTTCCAAGCTCCTTCACCACTCTATTTCCCAAGTGCCTTTGAAAGTCATCAATATTCAACTTTAAAAATTAGAATAAGAATAAGAAAGTGCACAAGAAGACAATTCTGGCAGCAGTAGCTTGGGATGATGGAGGGAATTGATTCTTCAGCATGGATGGAGACTTGGAATACAAGAACAGAACAACCAGACAAGAATGGGATGGTCCAGAACATGCTCTGGAAATGAAATTATCTGGTCCATCTGTGAGTGGAGAATGAGAAGAAAAAAGAGAGCTAGAGATGAATTCATATTTAAGGCAGACTGATAAAGGGCAATATTATAAGTGGAGTCAGAAATGTGGAAGAAGAAAAAGGTAAGTTTTATTTGGATTACATGGAGTTTGAGGTCCCTCGCATGAGCAAAGCGCTGTGTACACAGTCTGGTGGTGAAGTTGGCATTTCCCACTGCAATTCCAATTCATAGTGACTCTGAGTAGGGTTCCTGAGGCTATAAGTCTTTATAGGAACAGACAGTCTCATCTTTTTTCCCGGAGGAGAAACTGGTTTTGAACCACCACCCTCATGGGCAGCAGTCCAATGCCCAACCCACAAGTTCTCCAGGGCTCCTTGGAGTTGCCATTGCAAGGTAACAAGGCAAAAAGAAGGAAACCAATCAGCTCAGCAGTGGACTTAGTCTTGGAAGCTCCAGAGAGCAGCAATCCTCTGCCCTTTAAGATCACGGGGAGTCATAAGTAACTCGCTGACAGGAGGTTTGGATTTGAATCAGCCCAGAAAAGTTGGAGCCAAGCCACTCATGCAGATTTGAAGTTGGCTCTACCCTCTCTAGGGCTTTCCTCTCCTACATTCAAAATGACTTCCCTAGGAGACTGGGCGTCCTGGTGGCATAGTGAGTTACCTATTGGGCTGCTAACTGCAAAATCAATATTTCAAACACACCCACTGCTCTGCAGAAGAAAGATGAGGCTTCCTCTGCCCCTAGAGATTTATATTCTCAGACACCCACAGGGGCAGTTCTATTCTATTTCTGTAGGGTCACCATGAGTCAGAATCCACTTGATGGCGGTGACTTTGGTCTGGGAGCACTTGTCTGATGAGGTTGGAGAAAAGGGGTGGGGTTAGCTAGAGGGAGCAAGGTCAGCACTTCCCCAGCTGGGGCTCATTATTTATTTTAAACACCCTCCTCGCAAAATGAAACATGGCCCTTACATAATTAAATATAATTTCAGCATTGTAGCTCAGTGACTATTAAATCAGACATTTATGTTTTGACTCACTTCAGGGTTTTTTGGGTCCTTCTTCCTCTGTAACAATGTCAGCTCACCCCTTCTCAAAACCCCAATGGCACAGCATTGAAAAATCTAGATATGTGAAGTAAGGAGAAACAAGAACCTCTGGCCTCCTACTTTTCAGGTAACTCTTTAAAACAAATCTGGTAATAAATGTTCTGGCTTCTGTCCAAGGCTATTGTCCTTCCTACATGCTCTCTATGAAAAACACCAGATCAGTGAGGATACTCACTTTAGGAGGGGGGCTTCATGGAGGGCCAGGGGAGAGAGTCAGATAGACAGTATCCTGGAAAGTATTGCTTTTATCCTGTGCCTCTACTTATTCCGTCTTGATTTTCTCTTCGAAGCACAATGATAGCTTCAGGCAAAGTATATTTACTTAATCCTTTAACTACTGATTTATGCCCTATTAACTCAGTTGTTGGTGAGAAGGTTTAAAATGAATGATGGTTGGGATTTAAATATTGCCAGATGATTTTAATCAAAGCTTTCTGCTATATGGTGTCTGTGAAGGAGACTTAGAGATGTAGTGGGCTGCTAACCATGAAGTCAGCTGTTCAAATCCACCACGCATTTCAAGGGCGGCAGATGGACTTTTGGTTCTTTTGAAGTGTTTCAATCTCAGCAATCCACAGGGACAATTCTATCCTGTCCTATAGGATCACTATGAGTCAAAATCGACATTAAATATGAGACATAAAAATCTATGAGTTATTCTATTGTCTTCCTACTCTACTTCCTAGTCTTCTTAGTGAGGCTGCACTGTGTTAAGAATTCAGATTCTGGGATCAGATTGCCAGGGTTCATCACTGGTATGGATTAAATTATGTCACCCAAATATATGTGTTGTAACTTTGGCTGTGTGCTGAAAGAGAGCCCCTCAATTGGGAAGGCACTAAAAATACTACTGATGAGTTGAGTAAAATTGACCTTAACAGTGTGGATTGTATAATGATTTCAAGGACCTTTATTTGCTAATGGGACATAACTCAAAAGGAGAAGAAACAACTACAAACATTCATTAGTAATCAGAACTTATAATGTACAAAGAATAAATCTAGGAAAATTGGAGGTCAGCAAAAATAAAAAGGAACACATAAAGATCAATTACTTGGGCATTGTGACCTGAAATGGACTGGTATTGGTCATTTTGAGTTGAAGAATCATGACTAACTACTAATGATGGCCAACTATGACAATTTCAAGAGGAATGGCATCACACATTATTAAAAAAAGAAATTCAAGCTCTATTTTGAAGAATTATACTTCCTGTGATGAGATAATATCTATAGGCTTATAAAAAAGACAAGTTATTACAACTACTATTCAAATTTATGCATCAACATATAAAGTCAATGAAGAAATTGAAGAATCCTATCAATTTCACCAGTCTAAACTTGGTTAAATATGCAATCAAGATGCATCGTTTATCACACATGATTAGAATATGAAAGTTTGACACAAAGAAGAAGAATCACCAGTTGGGACATAGGGTCTTAGTGACAGAAATAAAGCTGGAAATCACAGCAAAAACTTAGGCTACGTATGCAGACCTTTTCATATAGAATACAAAGAAACCAAATCGATGACACTTGTGGGAAGAGATGATGGAGAAGCTCAGTTTGTCAGTCAAAACAAGGACAGGGGTCAACTTTAAGCTGAAGAAAATTAAAATAAGTCCAAAAGATATGATGGACTGAGTAGTAAAGATCAAAGTGCAGACAAGTTGTGGTATGACATCAATAATATCATAAATGAAGAAAGCAGATAGTCATTTAAAAAGCAGAAAAGAAAAATGATGAAAGTGGATGTTGAATAGACTTTGAAACTTGTTCATGAATGTAGTGTAGGTAAAGTGAATGGAAGAAATAATGCAGTAAAAAACTTGAACAGAAAATTTTGAAGAGGAGCTCAAGAAGAAAAAAGTAAAGCAAAATTGATGGAATTACCAGTACTACTGAAATTATAGTGAAATGCATCAGGATCTGGACTTAGAATTACAAAAGCGGGGGAGAACCCTCAGCATTTCTCTAGCTTAAAGAATTAAAGAAACATTTCAAGCCTCCATTTGAAATATTGAAGGATTCTATAGGCAAAATATTGAATGACACAGGAAGTATCAAAGGATGTAGAAGAACTGCAGTCACTATACCAAAGAGAACTGGTTAGCATGCAACACTTTCAACAGGTACCATATGATCAACAACTGATGATATTGGAGGAAGAAGTACAAACTGCATTGAAGCATTAGCAAAAAACAAGGGCCTGGTTGTTGACAGGGTACCACTTGAAACGTTTTAACAGCCTGATCCAGTGCTAGAAACACTCACTAGTCTATGACAAGAAATTTGGGTGACAGGCCAATCAACCAAAACAGAATGTAGAAAATATTGAAGAATATCATTAATATCACAACCAAGGAAACTTTTGCTAAAGTTAGCCCCAACTATTGAAGCTGCACCTAGTTAGGGAGCTGCCTAAAATTCAAGTTGGATTCAGAAGAGGCCATTGAAGGAGGGATATCCTAACTCTGACATCAGAAATATCTTGACTGAAAGCAGAGTATACCAGTGTGTTAGTACGGGTATACTAGAGAAATAAATCCAGAAAGACTCATATGCATACAAGAGATAACTTTATATCAAAGAGTAATTGTGCATTAGGAAAATATCCAAGCCCAGTCCAGATCAACTCCATAAGTTTGATATCCCTTATGTCAATACTAGTCCATAAATTCCTCTTTAGATTCATGCAGCCATGCAATGATGCTGAATGCAGGAATCTTACAGCCCAATGGATGGAAAGTCTTGAGGATCCAGTGGCAGTTGAAGCATCTCAGCGCAGGTAGGTCTCAGCTCAATTCTTGGAACATATACATGGGTGTTTGGGTCTCAGTACTTGCTTCTTGGCTTTCTGAGAAGATTGGAGTGAACTGTGCTGCAGATTTGGTACTGGAAATTGAAGGGACTCTTGCTGGTCAACTTCCAGTTTCTCAATGAAGTGTGAAACCAGGTCATCAGCTGGTGGAGGGTGGGGAGGAGGAGCTGTGGGAAGTTGGTGAAGGATAGAGACTCAGAGAGGGAGAAAATGAACTTTCTAGAGAAATCTAGTAGCTTGCTGAGCAATACTGAGTGAAAAGTTGAGTTTTGAGATCATGTATTTAGAGTGAAAATGCAGATGTGATTGTGGGAATTTCTGCTTGAGCTGTTTTTTGATCCACTGTCTTAGTTTGCAGGGAAGTCTGCCCAGTGTTCATTGAAGTCTGCTCTTATTCCATTAAAACTGTGCCAATTTTTCCCCTTCATAGCACATCGTGTTAATGATGAAAGGAAATACAGTAGTCTTCACATTTCGGTGCAGCTACATTTTCATTTGCGCATCCCATTTCCCAGAGAATATATGTATAAATTAATGAACTTATAGTCATTTAATTTGTGGAATGCTCTAAACAAAAAAACCATTTTCTCAGATGATGTGACTCTGGATATACTATATATGGTCATATTTACCTTTTAGAGTCTTAATCTTTGCCAAAGGAGAAAAGCACAAGAAAATACAGTTGAAGGCAAATGTTAAAAGATGCTTAGTTATGTGTCAGGTGCTGTTCTAAGCACTTGACACGCCAATTTAAGAGTTGCAGTACAGACATCTTAGTCACCAACCTGAAGTCACATGGAAACGATTGTGTAACTATATGCCTAATGTTGATCTGTTAGAATATTTGTGTCTCTCTAAAATATTTACTTTTTGAGGAAATGTACAAGGGTCCTTGTCTATCCACCTCTGCCACATCATGTGTTTATCTTCACATCAGTACGGATAAAGAATGCCTATCTTCATCCTATGAGCAATAACTAAACACTCATCTGTCAACCAACAAGTGGGGATTTGGTGATTCAGATGCACTCTGTAGCTTTGCAGGAGAAAGATGAAGCCACCTGCTACTGTATAGATTCTAGTCAAAACTCCGAGAGAGCTTTACTTTTGTCATATGGGTATTTGTGAGCTGAAAATGAACTCACAGGCAGCTAACAGCAGATAGCCAGCAGACCAACATACATGTCTGGTTCACCCCGCTCTAACCTGAGTCAGTCAAAGGTGACATATGTACTCCATGTATCCCCCAAATCATAACCTCCTTGGGGATCCAGATCAATAAGCAAATTCTAACAAATTGAATCCTCTGGAGATTCAAGTAACCATAAAAAACAAGCTAGAGAAAAAGAAAGAAGAGATTAAGGATGGTGAATTAACTTTAGCCTCTGTGGCAGTCTATTTCCTTATTTATTAATCATTTTATTGGAGGTTCTTACAGATATTATAACATTTCACAGTCAAGTCACATTGAGTGATATCATACAATTGCTAACACAATCAGCTTAAAACAGTTTTAAAACATTTTATTTCTCTTGAACGCCTTGATATCAACTCCTCTTTGTCCCCTCCCTCTCCTGTCCTTCCCCTCAGGTACCCCTTTTTAAAATCCTTATAATAGTTTTTTTCTCTCACTCAATAATAGGCAGTCTCTTTAGTTCTTGATCCATTGCCAGTTCATCTGGTGGTGATGGAGAAATACCCTGGCAACAACTTGCCAAGCTGCAGACATTGTGCTTGCTCTTGAATTTCCCAAACAGGGGCTGCAGGAATACTGGGAATGAATGTGATGTTCTGAACTAATTTTCAGCAATTTTAATTTCTATCTATGCCCAAATGGGCCACAGCCAGAGATTCTCAATTAACTTGCCTGGGCTCGTGTCTTGGGTGTGTTTCCATGATTGATAATGTGACACTGGACTGAGCAAAAAAGAAGAAGACCCTCACACAATGAGTCCAGCTTGGGACCCAGCATTTACATGCTGTGTGGCTTTGGGGACAACATTTCAACTTTCCTAATGATAGTTTCTTCCTTTAAGAAATAAAGAATGTAAGGCCTTCCTTTGAATTGAAGCTGTAAGACTAAAAAGTGAGTTTGTGAAGTTACTGATACAACAGGCATTCAATCAACTTAACTCATCATTGCTTATTGTAGCACAGAGTTAAGGATGAAAATGAAAATGCTATAGCAAAAGTTTTCTCAAATCTATTTTTTATTACAGAAATAGACAGTCTTCCCTCCTAGTTTTAATATCCAAAAATAAAATTTGAGAGTACACAGAGAGGATGAAACTGCCATGAAAATACTAATTATTATTACACTCAGTTTGGGTTTTTGAAGGTTATCACTGATCTACGTCTATGAAATTACGTAATCACCTTTACTGGCATTTGGTTCTCTATTGCTCTATAAAGATACGATTATGGTTGTTGTTCTTATTATTACAATTACTACTTAACTTTGTAGTGAAGAAGGAGAGTAAGGGTATAATTGTTTTATTGATTGTTTCCATCTTCCAGGCACAGTGCCAAGTGGTTTCATAAAACATTTAAATATTGCAACCATCTTGGGAGCTTGGTGGTAGTAGTACACATGGTTAAAGATATCGGGGCAAGGTTCAGAGAAGTTGCACTACTTGCTTGAGTTCACCCAGCTCGTAAGTTTCAGAACTGGCCTGATTTCAGAACTCAGGCCCTGTCTTTTATTCTTTATGGCCTCTTGAGGCAATTATGGTCAAAGATATTTTACAGGTGAAGGATAAGCCAGAGAAATGACATGACTTACTCAAGGTCATGCGGCCATTGGAAATGATACCCGAGACTGAATCTCAATTTTCTCGGCACTAGGTTGCGTTTTCCTGAGTGGTTAAGAACACAGCCAACCATCTGTTTCTGGTTGTCTGAAAAGAGGGTGACAAACATGGGAATGGAAAGAAAAATGAAGATGAACTCTATAGCTTCGGAGTACATTTGGAGGTATTCATTAATTGAGAAGGATTCATTAAATTGAGAAGGATTAAAAGCAGCAGTGAGCATGTCTAGTCCCAGAATGTAGTTCTAATTGTTATTCTCCACTAACAGAACCGAGTCTACTTGAAGGAATTGTTCATTCCAGGTTGGAGTAGGCAATGTACAAGATGAGCCTGAAAAATCTTCTTGTGCCTCTCACTAAAGAGTACTATAAAATGGATGGAGATGGACCTCAAGGACAGAGCAGACAAGTAAGAAAACTCCCACTGGCCAGTTTGAAGACCACTGGGGATTTGAAATAATGGCAGATGGTAACACATCATAGCCTATTGAATCAAATAGTATTTCATAAGTTCATTATGATATAAATGAAAAAAAAAGAATGACTTGGGAGCTGTTAAGGACCAGGACACAACATCACAGTGCAACTCTACAAATACATTTTCTAATCATGGAAGGAAAACAAAACAAACAAAACACAGTGTAGACACCTATCGGGCACCATTTTTAGAGTGCACGATCAAAGTGAGGTCAGTTACAGTGAGGCAAATACAAACCCAGGGCCACGTGAGGGGATATGAGGAGAAGGACAAGTGGCATCTCTTCTGTCGATGCCTGCTCAAGATTCAAAGCCTGAACTTAATCAGGATCCCAAACCTGCACCTAATCATCAGGAGACGCCAGACACACCTGCGTTGAGGAAGACAAATAATCTGGCTTGTAATCTTCCAAAGTATCAAGGTTGAGAAAGTTAAGGGCAGTTGAGGAACTGCTCTAGTTCTTTCTGGATGAAGGACACAGGATGAGAAAGCAACTTGTGCTTTGCAACTGCAGTCTGTTGCTCTGAAGGACATTTCAGGTACATTTGGGAAAAATTGAATGGGAGGTGAGGATTCAATGGGAATAAGGTTCTGAATGTGAATTCTATTGTGGTGGTTGTATCGCTGCTTTATGGGAGAAAGTCCCATGGGAATTACACAGTGACATACATGGAAGGAAAGCTGCAGCAAGTAGATTACTTACTCTGAAAAGTTGGGAGTGGGGTGTGGGGAGGTCTTTGTATTGTATTGTATCTTTTAAATTTGATACTGTTTCATAACAACTAAAGTTTTCTCTTCCCCCACCTCCCCCCCCCAAGAACAAAACACACAAAAAGGAACACAGAAGCTCAATATTAAACACACACACACACACACACACACACACACACACACACTGCAACTGAGTCCATTGCAACCCATGAAAGACCCAATCAGACAGAGTAGAACTGCCTCTGTGGGTTTTCTGAGATGGTAAATCGTTGTGGAGGCACCCAGCCTGATCGTTCACTCATGAAGCAGCTGGTAGGTTTGAGCCACCAACCTTGCAGTTGCCAGTCCAACTCTGAACTCCCTGCCCCACCAGGACTCCTTCAGTGCTAGGTAGAGGGTCATGGTAAAGTGGGGACCCTGGTAGTATGAGCTTAAGCACACAACTACCATCAGACAACAACAAAATGGTTAAGAACACAGGCTTTGGATTTGAATTCCAGCTATCTTAACTCAATTTAGGCTTGTCATCTTTGTCTTACTCTGCAGTTATAAAATGGGCATCCTAACAGTACTATCATAGGAACACAGAGTCTGTGTGAACCTAAATGACTTGGTAATCATGAAGCCTTTACTATTATGCGGCCTGTACTCAGGACTCAGCACTTGGTGTACTTTATGATCACATCCAGGCAAGAGCCATGCTCCATGTTCCCTTCAGGGTGGAGGCCAAGGAGAAGCATCTGGTAGGGCCTCTGCTATCTTGTTTAGAAGCATATAATTCAGCTATTCATAACTGCTATGTCATCAACCTTATTATTTAAACTTATGTTTATAGAGTTCATAGCCAGAGAAAGTTTAAGATAACATACACAAAAAGTTCATGGAAAGATTATATCATTTTTAATTAAAAATTTCCCAGAAACTTCTTGAAGCCTTTTTGTATATGTTTATGACCTTTGGATATATAGATTTAATGTAGAGACTTACATTTGTTTTGTTTTGTTCTGTTTTTAATTATACGCAGTCACTTAATCAAGCTAAATTTATGTTAGAAATAATCCAGGCTTTAGGATACAGAAAAAGTTATTATCACATTGACCAGACAGCTTTTAGCAGTTTAAAAATTACGCACACAGGGTTTGTTATAAAGGATGAAAGTGTATCCATTATCAAGAGTGGGTAGTCAATTAAAATGATTTTTTTTAAAAAAATTGCAATTAAAATGGTGTCCTGATTATAAAGGAAAGATAGCTAAACCCTTTGATGTTGATTCTTTCAATTTGTTTCTGTTTTGCCCTTTGGACACTTAATATTGAGCAGCAATATTATGATGGAAGCATTGTTTGAGTTTCTGGGTGGGGAATAAAGTTTGTATTTTGCAAGACATCTTTTGAGCATCTTTGGGGGCCATTTCCAATAATCAAATTCAGTCTCCAGAGCCCCACGTTCTTTTCTAGTTGATAGAGAGCTGATGGGCTCTGCCACGGGTCTGCTGCCCCCCTCGGCAGCTCTCAGACAGCTACTTAACTACGACATCGAACGTTCAAGAAGAGTGTTGCTAACCGGGCAAAATGGGTTCCACCCTGCCCTCTACAAACAGTGAAAAAGCCCTGCTGGGGACAAATTCTATCCTCAATACAAGCATGGGGACCATCGACAAAATGCCCCAGTTTCAAAGTAAAAAGAGCTATCCAGTCTTTTCTTTTTTTCTCTCTCTCTCCTTTTTGCTCTGCTTCAAAATGCAGAGAATTTTTGATGCACCTCAAAGATTTTTGATGTACTCAGTTATATCAGAGACATAATGGTGTCGGTTATTTGAAGGAAGAAAGAACAGGTACTGTAACATTGAATTTTGTCCCTGAAGAGGACTACAAAATGAGCTGCTAATCACAAGGTTGGCAGTTTGAAACCACCAGCAACTCTGAGGGAGAAAGACAAGGGTTTCTACTCCAGTGAAGTATTTCCTATAGGTCTCTCTGTGTCAGAATGGGCTGGTTGGCAGTGAGTTTGGTTCCGGTTTAATGCCTGTGGTTAGAATGCCTGTGGGATGGGTGGCCTCTGTTATGCTAATTAGGAAGGATAAGTGGGTCTAGGTAAGAGGAGTCTTGAGTCAATCTCCTTTCCCACCCCAATGATTATATTGGGGGCTCTTACAGCTCTTATAACATTCAATATTTTGTTATTAGGCATATTTGTACACAAGTTGTCATATTCATTTCCAAATGTTTTCTACTTGATTCCTTGGTACAAGCTCCTCTTCCCCCCTTCCTTTTTTTGTAAATCATTTTATTGGGGGCTCATACAACTCCCATCACGCCCCATACATACGTCAATTGCATGCAGGCCATATTTGCACGTTTGTTGCCATCATCATGCTCAAGGCATCCTCCCTCCACTTAGGCCCCCAGTACCAGCTCCCCATATTTCCCCTCCCTTCACCCTCCTCCTCCCCTATGAACCCTTAATAGTTTACAAATTGCTTTTACTTTTCCATATCCTACACCGTCCAATTGTGTCCCTTCACTCACTTCCCTGCTGTGCGTACCCCAGAGAGAAGGTTATATGTAGATCTCTGAAATTGTTTCCCCCTTTCTATTCCACCATGCCTTCACCCTCCTGGTATCATCACTCCCACCACTGGTCCTGAAGGGATCAGAGATTAAATGAAACAGTAAGCAAGCAGAGAGGGAAGAAAGATGTTCAGTCAAATGAAGATAGTCCAGAGAACAGAGGTATACCTCTCCCCTATAGCCCGCTCCTTGAGCTTGGATTCTCACCCCTAAACAACAGGGAACATAACTGTCTGCTTGTTGAAGCTGCCCATGTGAAGTCTTTCTGTTCCAGCAGCATGAGATAACTTAGGCGGCAACTGGTATTATATACGAAAGTGCCCAAGAATCAATTACATTCTTGCTGAGACAAGAGGCAATTTTCCCATTTAAATTTCACAGATGTACGGACTGGCAAATTGTTGTTGGGTTGTTGCTTCTTTTATTACATTGAACAATTTGAAAACCCACGTTATAATGTAATTAGCTGTTTACTGGCCATTACTGACTCCGGTCACAGAGACTTTTACTTTTCAGACTATGAACTGCTAAAACAGTATCTTAATCAACACTTTTGTATTCAGTCACTGGTGTGGAGTCATTTGGGCCCCTTGCAATTAAGCCACTGGAAATTTCCCCGCTGATCCCTGTTTATAAGAAGCATCTTGTGGAACACTATCATTTCCTTCCTTAAAATATCCAGCTTCATTGATTCTCCGTTTCAGGAAAATGTGGTGGCAATGTTCTCTCCCTCTTCCCTTCCCTTTTGATCCTGTTTATCCTTCCATAAATTCTTTTATCTCCATGGAGGCTCATATTCTTCATAGTTCACTCATCTTTTCCAGACACACACACACCACATACACATACACACTCACACACACGTACAGTGCACACACATACACATACACATGCATCTTGCATGGAGAGGCAACAAGATTTATTTTTCCTCCAGGTCAAGTAGATATATTGTGATCACCTTTATGTGAGCAACCTATTTTAGGGAAGCAAAGATTTAGATAACAAGCAATAGCCATTTTAGAAAAAAAAGCAGTATGTATGGAAATTAAGGATAATAATAGTTGATGTCTATAATTATAACACTTGCAGGGTTCTAGTCACCATTTTAAGTACTGTGTACATATCAACTCATTTAATTGTCAGGAGGACCCTCTAAGGTAGTTTCCATTCTAATTCCTAGCTTTCAAAGAGAAGATGGAGCAGGTGAGCAAAGGAGGGCCATGGCTTTAGAATTTGCAAGAGGTGGAGTTTGGGATCCAAATCCACCCTTTCAACTGTTACAGTCTACAAAACATTATGATGATGATTAAAGCAGAGCCTATTTGGTTTTTGTCTTTAAAACAAAAATCCATGAAAATTAAGTAAAAGAAGTTTAGAAAGAAATATTTCCATATCCTGTTTGACCATTTGCACTGATTGGATTCCTGGAGAATGGTCTATATGTTTGTCCTGGGACAGGCTCAGGTGTGACGCTCTTAAGAAGACCAGAAAATATCCATGGAAATGATGGCAAAACTCATGTCATGCCACACATTCAGGAAGTGTTCCAGGGGCTCAGACTCTATGTTGAAGACAAAAACACTATATTTTGTGCATAATTAAAACTTAAGGTGGACATGGTTATTACCATAAGCCTAGTACTTGCAGACAGCAATGGTGTGGCATTGGTGACGTATGTCTTGGGTTCTGATCCCTCATCTTTTCTCTTTGTTCCCTGCCTTGCATTGGTACTTAATCCTGATATTTTCCTCAAACATGTATTCTGTGGCTCCTTCTCCCATCTCCTGCCATCCAGGGTCTCTTAGCTGGCTGTCAACTCATCACCTAAATGTTGAAGTTTGATGTCTACACAAGACAAGATCTCTCCCAGGAGATCTAGGCAGAGGAAATGAAGGCACTTGAAATACTTGAATAAGCATTACAAGTATTTATGGGTATTATTAACGAGACATGGAAAGCAGCAATCCCTTTATAGTAGGAACTCATTAGGCTAGGTTCTGAGGGTATTTGGGGCAAGGAGACTAACTTCATATGACTCCTTAATATGAGAATATATAAAGTCAGCTTTGCTTGGAAATAAGACAAGAGCAGGGAGGTAAGAGGGCAGAGGAAGGTAGAAGGGATTATTTGTTCTTCATCCACATCCCTGCAATTGCTTCCTCATGCAACTCCTGGTCTCCACCATTTGCTTTCCTACAGGATAGATGCCAGAGGTGTGCCTCTAAAACTCTAATCAGATCACATTGCTGTGTCCGGAAAGACCCTCCTGTTGTTGCTAAGTGCCACTGAGTTGGGTTGAACTCACAGAGATCCTGAGCACAGCAGAATGGAGCACTGCCCAGTTCCGTGCCGTCCTCACAATTGTGCCCGTGTCTGAGTCCATAGATACAGTCACTGGGTCAATCCATCTAGTTGAGGGTCTTCCTCTTTTTGACCAAACATAGTGTCTGTCTTTCTCCAGGTCCTTTCTGACAACATGGCCAAATTATGGAAGACAAAGTGTTGCTATCCCTACCTTTAAAGATACTCTGGCCATTCTTCTAAGACAGATCAATTTGTCCTTTTAACAGTTCATGATACTTTCAAAATTCTTCTCCAGAACTACAATTCTTCATCAGATGAGGCAATGGAGAATACCATGGCTTAGATCAGATGTACCTTAGTCCACAAAAAAAATACAAAAAGTACAAACAAAAAGGAAACCCTCTCTAGTGGCACACCATTTTTCTCAAGGTTAAAAAAAACCTCACAATGACCTCTAAGGACCTGTGTGATTTGCACTCTCTGTATACCTTTCATTTCCCACCTCAGTTCCTGCAATTATGCTACATGTTCACTCCCCAGGCCATACCAAAGCACTTATGTCCCTCCAACATGCTAAACATATACTTTTCCTTTTTGTCTTTTTCAAGTTTTTGTGGAAAAGTCACCTCATTGAGGTTTACCTGGAGCACTGCCCTTAAAATTGCAACCCCACTCCATTAGCCATTCACTGCCAGTTAGTTGATGGTCCTCATTGGACAGGGTAGAACTTCCCCTGTGAGTTTTGGAAACCGTAACTGTGGACAGAAGTAGAAAGTCCTGTCTTTCTTCCAGGGAACCATTCGTGGTTTCAAACTACTGATCTTGTAGTTAGCAGCCCAAAGTGCAACCACTGCGCCACCAGAGTTCCTTCTATTTCCCATATCCACCCCTCTTATTCTTTGCATACAATTATCACTTTTTATTCATTCTCTATTACAATCATCTTCTTTGCAATTCACTTATTTATTGTATTAACAGTATTGTTTGTTTGTATGTTAGCATTATTTGTTTCCTGGAACTAAAAGAAAGCATCCTGAGGATAGCATTTCTGTATTTCTGTCTTGTGGTTGTTATTAATCAATTTATCCCAAGTACTCATAACAGTGCTTTACACTGACTGGGCAAATGAATGAATGATTTGATTCCTGTAAGACTACCATGGCCTTGAGGACCTACTGTGCATTAGAGTCAGATCCTGAGGATATAGTGGGACCATGATACATCCTGCACCCCCCGGAATTTGTAGACCAGTTCATTCTTTGCCCATTCTAGTTACCTCAACTAGACTGTTATTGAGTGCCATTCAATTGATTCTGACTGATATCAACCTCGTGTGACTGAATATAATTCTCTATAAGGTTTTCTGTATATAATACTTATGGGAACAAATCTCGGTCTTTCTCTCACGGATCTGTTGGGTGAGTTGTGAACAATTAACTTTTGGGTTAGAAGTCAAACATGCAATCATTGTGCCATCTGCTCTCTTTTCAATTCAATTGTTACTGTTCGAAGCCTTCAAGTTGTGTCCAATTCACATTGAGCCTACATCCAACAGAAGAAACACTTGCCAGTCCTGCACCAGCTTCACAATTGCTTTTATGTTTGAGCTCATTGTTGTAGCCACCGTGTCAAACTATCTGATTTTTTTCCTGATCCTCTATTTTACCCAGCATGATGTCCTTTTCCAGGGATAAGCCCTGGTATTGAAGTAGGCTATGCACTGAACTGCTAACCTCAAAGTCAGTGTTTTGAACCTATTGGAGAAGGATGACGTTGTCTACACCCATTAAGATTTAAAGAGTCATAAACCCAAAGGGGGAGTTTTACCATGTATTTTAGGGTCTTTATGAGTTGGAATTAATGCAGTGAGTTTGGTTTTGAGTTGAGCTTTACCCAAGTCTGTGAGATGAAGTCTTGACATCCTTGCTTCAAAGGAGTGTTATGGTTGTACTTCTTCTAAGATAGATTGGTTTATTCTTTTGGCAGTCTATGGTCCTTTCAATATTCTTTGTCAGCATACGTCAAACGCACCCATTCTTCTGAAGTCATCTTTATTCATTGTCCAACTTTCACAAGCATGTGAGGTGATGGAAAATACCATGGCTCAAGTCAGATGCACCTTTATCCTCAAAAAAGAATCCTTGCTATTAAACACATCAAGGAGCTCTTGTGCATCCAATTTCCCCAATGCAACATGTTGTTTGATTTTTTGACTCATGTTTCAATGAGCATAGATCCACGTCACATTAAATCCTTGACAGCTTTGATCTTTTTCTCCATGTTGTAAAAATTTTTGTTTTCTCTACCTTGAGATGCAATCCAGCCTGAAGACTGAAGGCTTTTATTTTCACCAGTAGTCTCGTTAAAGGCGTCTTGATGGCATAGTGGACTATCCATTGGGCAAATGACTGCACGGTCAGGAGCTTGAATCTATAGTTCCTCTGATGAAGAAAGAATAAGCAGTCTATTCTTGTAAAGATGGGCAACCTCAGGAATGCTAAAGAGTAGTTCTACTTTTCCCTATAGATTAGCTATGAGTCTAATTGACTCAATGATAGCAAGTTAATCTCATGAAAAGGTAGAGCATAAATCGTTATTGAAAAAGGGAAGAAAAAGGACCCAGCTGAACATGCTATAGTTTAATCCCACCGAGGGTCACGTCTCATCTTTGGTGGATGACTTTATGAATTAGAATTGAAGATGTGATCTGATTAGACCACCACCACCACCAACCAACTTGCTTTTCTTAAATGGTGGTCCTGGGGGTAAGTTTCCTCTCTTTGAATATGACTGCAAAGGCCAGGGCACACCTAGAGGATTACACAGTCAGCTGCTGCCCACAAGGTCAGCAGTTTCAACCTACCAGTCCCAGAAATATGAAGAAATCTCCTTCCGTAAAGATTTGAAAAGTTTTGGAAATCCAGCAGAGTTGTTCTACTCCGCCCCCTGGGGTTGTTAAGAGTCAGAATTAACTCCATGGCAATACATATTTTATTAACAGTGAAAGAGAGGATGTCAAGATAGATTTTGAAATATTGGATTTAATTTGATAAGTTTGCTCTTGGTTTTACGAAGGATGGGCAGTTTTTGTTACAGCTGCAACTATTTTTTTAAAATCAAATGTGTCAGGGAAAACAGAAACCCTTCTTGACTTTGTGGCTTTTCTTTAGGGATATTTGCTTGGCCACTCTGCGAGGTTATAAACACGCAACATGGAAATTTATTTACTATTATTCAAAAATGTAGTGGTGAATAATTTATATTGTGTGTTTCAACTCAGCTTATCTCTTTGATGGAAAAGTACTTTAGGACTGACAGGCATTTCAGTGAATCAAGGATATTCATTACCCTGGCAGTTTTTCATTTTCAGATAGAAATGAGTAGAAATTATCCAATTTCTCTTTTTATAATAATGTCCAATACATTTAGCATCCAATTTCACACTGCCCCTTGATTCATAGCATTTGCCAGATTAATTAAGACCTGCTGATATTATAAAAGGTTTCATATCTCTTAACCCTCTGTGCCCCAAGAGGCTGGCATAGAATATATTGCGGGCATAAATCTGTATCTTGAACACATGCCAGAAAGCAATTTATTTATATTCTGTTTACTCATGTGTTTCTGTCTTGTCCTACCCTGCCCCAAATCTTCTGGAAATATGCTTAGTCCTGACATCACAACAGAAGAGCCCTTTCTGAAAGCTTTATTAAATCCATCTGGAAAGTAAAGGCAGCAGAGAGATGCATTTCAAACTTCAGTTTTGCGGGCACGGAAGGATAGATGACCTGTGTCTTCACACACCTTTGTAGGGCTTCCCAACTCTTGTCAGGCTCATTAGGGAGCACTATGGTGCAGTGGGCTCGATCTGGGGATAGGTGCAGGCTTTCTTGGTTCTGACACTCCTGGTCTATGTGACCTGAAAGAGGTTATTAAATCTCTTGGAGCTTCAATTCCCTAATCTGTAAAATGGACACAATAATATATGAAAAAGTGAATCATAAAAACCAAACCAAACTTAGAAATGTTCAGTCAATTCTCACCCACAGTGACCCTGTAGAATAGAGGAGAACCACCCATTTGGACTTCTGAATCTTTGCTTCAGTAGACAGCCTCATCTTTTGCCCACAGAGTGGCAAGTGAATTTGAAACCCAGACTTCGTAGTTAGCCATTCAGTGTGTAGCTCACCCTTTTTTTCCCCCCACTGTGCAACCTTCTTCAGTGCCTGAAGCCCGCAGGGTAAAGCCAGAAAATGGCTTGGGCTTCCAATTTGCTTTGACATGTACACTATGAGAGGTCCAGGGGATCGGACCTGCCATAAAGTGAAGTGGTTGGCATGTAGTACCCCCAAAAGTATTAGCTCCCCCACCCAAAATTCAATGCCATTAAGTCGATTCTAACTCATCTCATCAACAGGGAGTTGTCTCCGACTCACCATGACCACTCGGGACAGAGTGGAAGGACCCCTGGGAGTCTCTGAAACTGTCAGGAGTTATGTAAACAGAACATCTCATTTTTTTTCCCTTTGAGGAGCTAGTAGGTTTGAACTACTGACCTGGTGTTTAGTAGCCCGTGTGTATTCAGCTATGAAACCAGGGTTCCTTTTCCAACCCATAGCAACTCTAGGTCAACGTTAAATCTTTAAAGAAGTGAACTGCCTCATCTTTCTCCTGAGGAACTGCGGTTTGGGCTGACCTGCTAACTTTGTGGTTAGCCTCCTGACGCTTGCACAAGTTTGTTAGACCCTCTACGACATTAAGATCATGCTGTTGAGTGGATGCTGACACACGATAACCTCGTGGTCTCTGAATGGAATTGGGTTCCGTAGGGTCTTCAATAGACTTTTTCAGAAGGAGGTTGTCAGGTCTTTTTTTTCCTGAATCCTTTCTTTAGACTTGAGCGTTCAAACTTGTGATTAGCAGCCAAGCGTGTTAACTGTTTGCACCACTCGGCAACTCTCACTGCATTTCCCCCTCAAGAAACAAATTCACTGCCCGTGTGCCAATTCCCACTCACAGTGACCCTGCAGGATAGGTTAGCGCTGCCCCTGTGCGTTTCTGAGACTATACTTCTGTACCAGAGCAGAAAATCTCAGCTTTCTCCTGCTGAGCAGGAGGTGGTTTCAAGCTGCTGACCTTGAGGCTAAAGCCCAATAGGTTGGTTGACCACACCACCACCAGGACCCTCTTCCATTGCACTTAGTGTCCATTAATGTAAACAGTGTCTCAGGCTCACTTACATGTTTCAGACCCATAATCAAGCCTTCTCCAAGTACTTTCTGTTTGTGTTCTTAGTCTGGTGGACTTTTATGCACTGTTATGTTGACAGGTGAGTTCAGCGTCTATCCGTGTGAGTATTCTGTAGGTGAGGACTGTTACTAAGTGTTTTCTCATGCTTCTTTGGCTTTCAATATAGTGTATCTTTTTTTAAGACAACAGAAAAAAGAGAGAGGTAGAAAGGCAAAAAATATTTGAAAAGACTGTAGTGGAGCCTTATAGTCTATCTTTTTTACTTATTTGGAAATTCTATATTTAACTTTAATCCTGCTGACATCCACTCTAGTTGCTGGGAGCTAAAGAAATCTTCATGGAGGAATTCCTTGTAATTTTCCTTTCCAAAGTCTGTACTTGGTCTATTTTCCTTTCCAGTGTCTCACTGTACCTCCTATGCATCTTAGCCTATCTAGTCTGAGGGCATGAATGAAGAGAAAATCCCTCTGTTCTGTATTTCTCTAATAGATTCTATCCCTGAAAAGGCCTCTCCTGTCCATATACCTAGCTACTTGCTCAGATCCTCGCTTAGCTCACCTGAATTTTGTCCTACAGATGTCCATCTCTCTCCCCGATGATACCTGGCCACTCTGTCCTACCTCTCCTGCCATTTGACTCGGGCGTGGCTCCGATGAGGGTATTCCTCAGCTCAACACCCCTGGCTGTGGAATCAACTCCCCTGGCCTGGTCCTAGGCTGCTCTATGACCTCTCCACTCTCATCCCTCTTCACCTCCCCTCCATCTCTTCCTGTGCTTCATCCTATCTAATTCCATGAGCCCTTCTGGCCTCTCCTCTACCCCAGACACCCCACACTACCCTTGTCTGCAGCTCTCACCTGCAGCCTAACATGACTCGTTAGGCATGTCTATTCCTGCATTTTTGTGCTCCAGCTGTCCACTCTCCCACTCGCATCAAGACTTGCATCCCACAGAGCATCAAGACCCCTCTGGAACTCTTCTGTCCTTGTTATACATCTTTATAAGCCTTTTCTTTCCGATTTTGCTCCCAGAATCTTGAAGACTGAGTTGTCTTTATTTTTTTCTGGCCAGTTGTGTGGACTTTATTACAAATGAAACCCACTGCCAGCAAACCCTTACCAGTCTTCTTCTCTGCCCTCTAACATCCTTCCAGGGGCCACAAGGCCATTTTTGTAGAGGGCAATGGGGAGGTGGGGGCAGTGCTCCCCCAAAGTGAACTCCAAAGTTCACTGACTCTGGGCCTCTTGGCTCTAGTGGAAAACTTCTAGAAGGGATGAGATGTTTAGCTCCCTTCTTCAAGCTCCCCCATGTTTAGATCCTGGGGGGCTTTGACTTTTCACTCTGGATGGCTTTGGAGGGCTGGAGGGCTATGGGGCCTTCCACTCTCATGACTGCCTTCCCCTACTGCGCCAGCAGGATCTGCTGGAGGAGCTTTCTGTGCTTCTTCCCCAACAGGGTGATGTTGGCATGGCCACTGGACGCCTGTTTCTTGAGGTGGTGCCACGTGGTCAGCCCTGCGTCTACCGATGTTTCAGTCACCGCTCCTGGATTGATACACACTGTCCCGTGAGCAGCTTCTTCTTTAGCTCCGTTCGTGGCCGGTTGATCTTCCCTCCCAGAGACCCCAGTAACTCTGTCTTTAATTTTTAAAGAAGCATCCTTTCCACATTATAAATCAAATGAACCTGGTTCTCTGCGTTATTGGGGGTTCGGAGTCATAGAGGACAATTTGTAGATATACCGTGAGGGCATTTAACGACAATATCCTCACATCAAGCAGACTGTAACCGTATAATGATTTGATCTAAGAACACATTTCTGAATGGAGAAATAAATTGTTTTGTGAACTTTAACCTAGCCCATAACTTAAAAGTTTTTGTTTGTACTTTTGGCTTTTAAAACCCAATAGTCTCATATTTTCTTGACACAGAAGATAGCAAAATCAAACATTTCAAGTATGAGATAACCTTTTAAGAAAAGTCATCATAATTTCTTTTCCAACTCTGTTAAAATCGCTTATTTATGTGTGAGTATTGATATCTCTAGATATAATTTTGTAATGTTTATTCTTTCCAAAAAGTATCACAGACTCACTGCAGAAAATTCAGGAGAGTAGGACTCAAGGAAGGCATCTTCCACTCTAAGATGTTTACCAACACATTAGAGTTTTTTTTAACTTTCTTTTTTTAAAATCACTTTATTGGGGGTTCAAACAACTTTATCACAATTCATACATACACTCACTGTGGCATGCACATTTGTATATTTGTTGCCCTCATCATTCTCAAAACACTTGCTTTCTACTTGCCCTTGGTATCAGCCTGACATCTCCCTTTACCCACTTTTCGCTTGTCTATCCCCCAGGAGGAGATTATATGCAAATCCTTGTAATCGGTTCTCCTTTCTACACAGCTTTCTACACAGCTTTCCCTCCAACCTCCCAATATTGCCACTTTCATCACTGGTCCTGAAAGGATCATCTGCCCTGGATTTCCAGTGTTTACAGTTCCTATCTGTACCATTGTACATCCTGTGGTCTAGTCAGATTTGTAAGGTAGAATTGAGATCATGATAGTGTGTGTGTGTGTGTGTGGCGGGGGGTGGGGGAGAAGCATTTAATAACTAGAACATTGTTTCATCGTTGCTATACTCCTCCCCATGTCCCTTCTGCCCAGTTGCTTACAGGAGGGCATTAGGTCCCCACTCTGCACTCCCTCTCATTCACAATGATATGCTTTTTTGTTTGTGGATGCCTGATGCCTGAATTCTTCAACACCCCATGATCACACAGGCTGGTGTGCTTCTTTCATGTGGGCTGCACACTAGAATTTCTAGAAATCATCTTTGAATAGATGAATAAATGCAATTCTGCAGAGAAGAGTTTTTTTGTGGGGAAGGGGGTGTTTTGGAATGAGAGGGTCAGGAGCTTTTAAGCCCAGGCAGGAGCAGTTAGTGGAGTCACAAAGCTCCATTAAGATCTCTCTCCAACGCTCTCCAACTTGAGTACCACTCAGTCCCAAATGGTATGTGATAATTATCCATCTCTCTTTTCTGCTCAGCCAAACTCTAATAGACCTGGAGGGCTGACAGGAGTGTATTCCGGCCAGGATCATCTAGCATTTTGTGCAACCTTTGCTGTCTTTTTCCCTTCAGGGACCTTCTGGGATGGAGGTGGGTCAGGGGCAGTGTGTACAGAAAGGGAAGCCACAGTCTCTGCCAACTATTCTTTAAAGGGATTGCCATTCTAGTGTATCTCTCTGGACCTTGGTCTAAACCTTCTGTTAGTCTAGGTGTAACATGTAACTGTAGTGGTTGTCTTTATTAATACTTGACATCTTCGTGAGGAGGGAGGTGAATGAGGAAATGACTGCTAATTTGTGTATTGTGTAATCTTGTGTGTATTGTGCCACGTGGTTTCACAAACATGTAACCATCGCTGCATCCCTGGAGCATACCGCTAGTGTTACTGACATGTGAGGAAGAAATGACTGAGAGACATGAGTCCCTTTCTCATGATCACAAAGTCCGTGAGTACTGAAGTCAGACTAGCCGGACCTTACACTCTCTCTTCTATCTCTAAGGCCTCTTAAAATGGTTGTTGAGATGGGACATGGGAACCTAGAGCAGTTCAGTGACATGTCCAAGGTCACGCAGCTGTTGGGGAAGAGATTCAAGTCATGTCACCACCCCCTTTTCCCACAGGCCTTTTTTGTTTTCTCTGATGGTTTCCTCTGCTGTTCTCTTTTCCATCCATATTGCACTTCTCTAGCTAGAGGATAGTGTCTGTAGACACACCCCCCAGCAGCATTAAGAAAAGTAGGTTCAAACCCATTGAGATTCATCTGCTTTCCTCTTTTGTCTTGTGTTGGGCACTGAGTGCTCCCATCAGGGTCAGCCCACAGGCCCTATTTGCTCCACACTGCCGCTCCTCAGCTGGCCTACTGCCTCAGACTCTCAGCTGGTGGAGATTTATGATGAGAGCACTTCATATGAGAGTGAGGCCAGGTTGCCCATCGCTGCTCACAAAGCATTCTGAGGCCTTCAGCTGGAAAGTGCTATAAATGCAAAATAGCCTCATCCATGTCATTTTCAGTCCATCAGCAAAGGACAGGTGAGTGACTCCCCTCTTCCAGCAGGTCCTTTCCATTTAGTCAGATGATTTGTGCAAATCAGAACTGAAGCAAAGTCCTCTCCCTTACTTTCTTTGTACACAGATAGAAGGGGAAACATGGGAATTGTCACTGCCCTGGCTCTTGATGTGTCACTACAGAATAAAGGAGACTTTCCTTGTGGACTATCATTTGTGGCTAATTGAATGTAAATGCATTCTGCTGACCCACGCCCATCCAGGTCTGGTGGTGTGTCTCCTCTTGGAACAGTGGGGCAAAAAGCACCTCAAGGGAAGCAAGGTGCCTTCCAAGAGGCTCTTTCTGGTGCCACCCCTGCTGAGAACCCCACACCCCACAAACTGAACTCGTCTACTGGCCAGGGTAAAACTGCTCCTATCAGTTGCTGAGACTGTAACTCTCAGTATATGGTTGAGTATATGGTAGTTTTCACCAGGTCTCTGATCCCCATATACAAGAAATCCAAATTTATATTTTAATACCCCCCAAAATGATTCTTAGAGAAATCACTCTGAGAATCTTATTAAAGTGTAGATTCTGACTGTTTATGTCGAGGGTGGAAATGCAACTTCTTCTCAGGGGATTGAAGCTGAATGAGCCAGTTTGGAGCCCTGAGAAATAAACATTTTGGAGGGAATGTGGGGTTATTTAAGAACGTTTGAGAACTCTTCCTCATCTCAGGTAACTATTCATCTTTAACACAACCACACAAAGTCATTTCCTTTGAAAGACTTTTCCCACTCCCTGGAGTACATGCCTCCAGGCCCTGAACTAGGGCTCCCAGGGCAGCTGAGAACGTTCTGCAACCTTCACTTATGCCCAGCAATTACTAGTATGTCGCCAATTCCTATAGAGGAGAGCAGTTCATTCAACCTCCTCCTCACACCTGACTCCCAGCGACTGCCTTTCATTTTTTTTTCACTGTTGCTCCTCCACAAAGAATTTAGACTCTTGCCAATATTGATGACAAATAGGAAGCTTCCGTAGGACAATGACTTGATTTTCCCAAAGACCCAGGACTCTTTTGTGGCACACACTAGTCCCCGACTATGTCTTTTTCCCGAGTGCCTGGGTGGCACAAATGGTGAGGTGCGTGGATGCAGTCTACTTCTGAACAGCAGAAATGAAGACAAAACTAGAACTACACCAGAATGAACTGGCCTTTAAAACCACTGAGGACACTATCTTTACCACAGTTGGGTGGCTGTGAGTCAGAGTCGACACAGGATAATGGGACACTTGGACCTGGTGGTATTTCCCCCTCCATTCACAAGACTTTGCTCCTCCAAAATTAGTAGGCTGCTCTCAGGACCACACACATGTGGCCCGAACTCCGGTGGGTTTTGGGTTGACCCTGGAGAGATCCAGATGGCATTGCTAGAGGAAAGCCCTGTCAAACCCAAGTCCCTCAGACTTCTACTGCAGCCCTTTTCTTGGAGGTACTGGGGCACTGTACAGAGCTAAAGATCTAAGACTCTAACCCAGAGAGCAGCTGATCTCTTCAGGGAAAACATGTGAAGCCTGAGGAAGCTCAACAGGCAGGAAAGTAGGTCAAGTTAAATCCAATTCACAGGGGGATATTCACAATTAAGTGATGAGAAAGGTGTGACCCAACAGCTAGTGTCCTTCAGCCCGAGTGGTTAAAGTGGTGATGGAAACAGGTACAGGACTTTCCTATCAGAAACAGCTGTTCCATTCAGGCAAAGAAAATAGCTTGTAAGACTAGTCATGAGATCATTTCAATCAGTATGAGTGGTACAGAAAGATCTGAAGAGCCCGGTACACTGGGAAGTACACTATCTTGACCTTAAATGGTTGGGTTCTCTCTTACAGTCACCAAAAAATTATAGAGGAGAGTTGTTCGCTTCTCTTCTCAAGAGTAAATCAACGGATTCTTCGTTTTCACTAAATTGTTTTTCTGCCCTCCAGGGAAAAGATGACACAAGCATAATGCAGATGCAGAAAGGCCAGGCTAGGACACACAACATTTCATTATATCCCCTTTTATGAAACACCGTTGCTTTAGCATGACAAATGGATAGAGCAAAATGTGCTTATACGGGCAAAACAATTAACCAGGTCCATAACAGTTTACAGATAACATGGATCAGTCACAGATGGTAATTCATCTGATTGCTTTTCTTGGGCTGGGGAAGAGCAAGAGCCCAAGTGCCTCAGAAAAGAGGTTTGGAAACAAAGCTGTGTTCTCTGCCTGTTGATGGTTCTCAGAAAGTTCAGGTTTGGGTGGGAACTCTTGAAAGCGCATAATAGAGACGTAGGTGCTAGATGTGATTACTTGGAAGTGTGTGGGTGAGGGAAGGGGTATATCTGTGAATGTTGTGTGTGTGTGTTGTATATCTGTGTGAGTGGTGTATGTGTGTGTGAGTGCGGTATACATGTGTGTGATGGATGTATGGTGTATATGTGTGTGAGGATAGTGTGTGCATCAATGTGATGCATTGTGTGTGAGTGGGGTCTAAGGGTATGACTGTGAAATATAGCTTGTCTGAATTCTGAAGAGGCCACACTTAAGCTAAATGTCCTAGTCCTTTGTATGTATTAGTTAACCTACCTGCCTTTTCTGAAGACAACTACCTCCCCGTTTTGTTTTCCCTGAGGGAGATTGATCATGGTTTCTGACTCTCTCTGTTTTCCTGGAATCTGTTTTAGTCAGTGTGGCTGTTCAGTGGTCAGCAGTTTATAATTTGCCCACAATGGCCTTTGGACTTAATTCCAGGATCAGGCAAGAGCTAGGGCTCTGACTTAATGAGGAAGTCTTACAGAGACCACATGCCTGAAGATTTTAGGTGCTTGCATCTCTGTGCATGTATGGGCAGGGTGAAGAGGGCCACCACAGAAGGACACTCTGGAAGCCCAGTGCAGCCATCTCTACCTTCCAGCCTGAGTAACAGCCCGGTCCAAACTGGCATGTGCTCCTCATAGTCACTTGAGGAGCTTCGTAAGGACACAGACCTACTTCTTTATTTTTACAAAACTCTCAGTGTGGAATGATCCACAGGGCTCTCTGGTCTGGTCCAGCAGTCTGCTATGGTGGGTAAGAAAATAAGTTTAGGGGTTGCTCAGTTCTTCATTGACAAGTAAGGAATGATCCTCAAAGCCTCAGCCCTCTGAACTGTCTCCTACTGACTTTCAAAATGTCCATTCTGGGGAGGAGTTGGTCTCATCTGATTGGGCTGCCGACGGGTTTATTCAAGTTTGACCCTCCTGCTGAGAACATGCACCTCCTCTGAATGAGAATCTACATTCTCAGATCAAAGGCCAGAAAGACAGTGGGAGAAGTGCAAGTGCAAAAATAAAATAAAGGTAAATACTATTGCATACCCAATCATGCAATATCTGTAGTAACAATAAGCTTCAAGTAGATACACATATATCACAATCTGTGGTTGGGGACAAAACCCCTGAATATACATAGGTTTCACAGAACATATTTCTACATATCTATTTATATGTTCTACAAAGCATACAGGAAGCCATGGATATAGGGGAGAGGTTTATGAAATCAGCTTAGCCATCACATAACAGCTTGAAGGAATGGGTCACTGGACCTGAGGGACAACTCCGAACCATAGTGTCCAGGGACACGGAGGTCAATTGGCATAGCATGCTCCTCAAAGACAAAGGCTGTGTCCCCCTTTGGTAAGGGTGAGTAGTGACTGGTCTAAAACGCTGGGGAGCTGCCATGGAAGGTGCAACTCTTGGCCTATCCCCATCCAGATCAGAGGAGCATGAAGAAAACTGAAGACAAAGGAGACAGCTCGTTTACAGGACCGACTGACCTCTTCAAGTTCCAGCCTCTGGCTCGGGTACCTGCACTCACAGTCTAGCACCAAGAAGCCAGAGTCAGTTCTTGATGAGATTAGGGAATATTCCCAAAGGAGAGGGCTCTGCAGAATCAGGGCAAGAAAAGCAGCCCAAGTCAGAGCGGATCCCAGAGAAAAAAACCTGAAAGCACACAGCAGAAGTCCGCCTTTTGTGCCCTGACTGAGGGTGTCATGTTGCTTTCAAGGATGTGTGGCTTGTCCTCTAATCACGTGTCAACCTCCTTGGCATCACGCTTCCTTCTCTGCACACTCCCAGCCCCACCTGACTCACAGTAGCCACATGCCCGATGAGATGCTGACTTGTACTGCGCCATCCCCACAATCAGCTGCAGATGCCTTGGGGGCCTCCCTGCGCGTGGTATTGACTGGCTTTCAGAAGCAGGTTACCCAGCTCTGTCCTGCCTCCCCTGTATGAGCCCAGAAGCTCCCCTTAAACCTGTTCACCAGCATAACACTGTGCCTCCACTGTCAGAGACGTGGTGACTGTACAAAAGGTGGATTGGCTAGAAATTGGCCTTCCACCAACAATGTGAGAATACCACCATTAAACCAGTCATTTTCTAGATTCCCAAATTCACTTCATGGAGTGGATTCCCTATAGGACACAGCAGAAATTCCCCTTTGGGCTTCCAAGTCATTAACTCATAACCATGAACCTCGTCTTTCTCCCACAGACTTTGAGGTTCGCAGTCTGATGGTTACCCAACAGCACCCCCTGGGCGCCTCTCATTCCCTAGAGCAGCGGTTCCCAATCTGTGGGAAGCAACCTCTTCAGGGTTCAAACGACCCTTTCACAGGGGTCGCCTGATTTGTACCAGTAGCAAAATTACAGTAGCAATGAAAATACATTTCTGCTTGGGGTTCACCCAACATGAGGAACTGTCTTAAAGTGTCGTGACATTGGGAAGGTTGAGAGCCACCGCTGCCCTAGAGCATCCAATCAATCCAGGCTAAACGAAATCCCCCCGGGTGAGGCAGAGGACGCAGCAAACTGGCCTCTGAGAGGAGGAAGACTGCAGTAGTCTTTTATGGAGCCCAGTAGGCAGGTAGGAGATGGGTTAAGGGGAGGTGGGACCACACAGATGAAGCAAAGCTAGTGAGGCCAGAGGCAGAGGTGACCTTCCAAAGCTCCCGTGTCTGCATCAGAGCTCTAACATTAAGCCCACCACACCTCTCTCACTGGGGGCTTTTCTCAGTAGCAGAATTAGCTACAAGGAGTTATATTGTCTTCATGCTCACTTAAGTATCATTCAAACTGTGCTTTCAGCAGGAAAGGAGCCCTTAAGACAGAGTGACTATCATAGGGAATGGGGGAAAGCCTAGGATGCTTGCTAGCTGAGAGTGCATTGGACTTCTGCTGCCACTTTCCTCTGCAGGGGAGCCCCACCTAAGGATTTTGCAATCTCGGAAAGCACAGCAATTGCATAATGTTTCCTAGAGGACATCAAAAGGTCCTGTAAGGCATTGTAACTATTTCTTTAATAGTCCCTCTGCTAATGCCACTTGAATTTTGCAAGGTCTATCTTTTGTTTATTGTTGTTAGAGGGGAAACAAACCCCATTGGGTACATGAATTTACCAATGAAATAAGTAATTGAATCTGGAGCACTTGCTTGGCTTGCCCATACACGGTCTTCATGTGCATAATGCTGTCCCTTTTGAGGTGAAATTCCAGGATGAGCACAGAAGGTTTTGAAAGAGAAACACCACTCAGAAGGTGCATCTCCATAAAGAGCTTTGCACAGGGAATCTCAGCGCTGTCTAAATAGATTCATGTAGCAGAATCTTTACAACATAATTTAGGGGGAGCTCTGGGGATGCTGTGAAGTAAAGTGTTGGCCTGCCTACCATAAGGTCAGTGATCAAAACCTACCAGCTTGGAGAAAGTTGAGGCTATCTGGTCCCATTGGCAGTCCTCATGGTGCAGTGGTTGGTTATTCATTGGGCTAAAAGTTCAGTAGTTTGAAACCACCACCCTCTCTGCAGGAGAACGGTGGAGTTTTCTATTCCAGGACAGTTCCACTCTGAGAAACTCATGGGGATAATTCTACCTTGTCCTATTGCAGCGGTTCTCAACCTAATATCCCTTTGCGGGGGCAAATGACCCTTTCACAGGGCTTACCCGATTCATAACAGAGGCAAAAATACAGTAATAAGGTAGCAATGAAAATGATTTTATGGTCGTGGTGGAGGTGGCTCAACGCCATATGAGGAACTGTATTAAAGGGTTGGGGAATTAGGAAGGTTGAGAACCACTGTGCTACAGAATCACTATCGCCTGCATCAAGTTGATGGCTGTGAGTTCTTTGTTGATTGGTTGGTTGGTTTTAAATCAGCTCCCATAAGAGTTAAGGAAACCCACTACAGGGCAGCTATGAGTTGGATTAGCCTATATACAGCAGTGGGTTTGGTATTTGATTATATACAGAGCTTGGTCATGGAACTCTAGATTCGAAAACCTGGGGATTTACCTACTTGGGGGATGTTCTTGGAAATTCTAGCTACTCAATTTAGGTCAGGTCCATTTAGTGATTCCAGGAAGTCTGGCTATTTCATGCCTTTTTCTTTCAGATGGAATACTCTTCTTCAGAATGGTGCAGTGTTGATAGAGTGTTGCTAATCTATTTCCTTTCTCTGTCTTTCCATTCTGATTCACTCCTGTTGCCAATTTAAACACCTCAAGTCCCACTTCCTCTGAAACCTACATTCAGTTTGCCTTAAGGGATAAACAGTAACTAGAAATTTGCCTGTGTCCAGAGTAACTGCATTGAACTAAAATCCCTCTCACTTCTCAATTCAATCCCTAACCCTTCTTCCAGTCTGTGGTAAAAAAAATAATTGCTTAATGAGTTCTCTTCTGACCATCAAAGGCTATTTCAGGTCAAGTGAGAAAGGGTGTGGGCGTATGCTGGAAAGGTGGGAAGGATTTGTGACAAAAGTGCAGTCCACACAAAAACCATTTTGAAGGACCATTTTTTAGCATCAGATTGATAGTTCTGTGTCAGAGACCTTAGACATTTTTGCATCAGATTCACAGCCACCTTCTAATTAGCTCCTGCACTGTTATAGGGAACTCGAGAGATTAATCAAAGACACCCTGGCTTGGACACATGTGCCTCTCTTGACCCTTTACGACTACTCAAGTTTGCGAGAGCTAATATAATGTGCCATTATTCTTATTTTAAAATGTTTCTCTAGAAGAATGGCTTCCAAAAGATGCTACACTATGCAAAGTAATACTGAAGGGTTTAGGTATGACATAGATAAGTGTCAGATTTTTGCTTTGCCTATGACCAGCCTCAGCATGAATTGATGCTCTGTACCCTCGGCTTCAAAAAGTATATGTTGAGATTCCATGATATTTAATTACATTTTTCCATGAAAATTTTAAAGCTCCTTTATATATATGAAGTTTTCTTTAAAATTTCTCTCTGGCAGGAGGTCAATTACACAACCACTCATCCATTTCCATCTTTCCATCCTTCCTTCTGTCATTCCTTCACTTCAAGCACCTATCACTTACATGATTTTTCACCTCTTTGTTCAAAACTCTCCTCATACTCATGATAAATAAATCTTTCTCTGTCATGGATAAGAGGGCTCACACAATTATCACTTAACTCTTCTACAAACCTGCAACTTTCTCACTCTACTCCCTACTCTTTTGCTGAGAAGCTTCTACACTGATACACCACTCAACTTAGATTTCTAATCAATAGTCCTTTTCTTCCAAAGATTCCATACTATCTCCATATACTACATTTTACCTTGGCACTCACCTCTAATCACTATCATATAAAATCACTGATTTTTAATTTGTTCCTACCTCCCAGGAAAATGGGATCTCAGTCTGTTCTCCTTTCTGCTGCATCCAGAGAGTCCCAAAGAGCATCCAACCTATAATTGGTACTCAATAAATATTCACTGAATGAAAAAGTGAGTGAATGCCTGAGGTAAGACCTATACGAGCCTACATTACAGCTGAGGAAATTGAGGCTCAGGTGATTTACCTGGGAAATGATAGGGCTAAGGTTCATACTGAAGACTAATCCTAAGACCAAGAGTCTTTGGCCCCCAAATTCAATAGTGTTGGGTCCTCAAAGACAAGTGGAACATAATCTCTGTCCTAGTCAAGGGATATTTCATTCCCTATGAAACTTATTAGACTGAAAAACAATCAATGCCAATGAATTATGGTGCTGGAGTAGAATAAAATACCATGACAGAAGGAAAATCAAATCTGTTTTGGAAGAAATATGGACAGAGTGCTCCTCGGAGGCAAGAATATCCCGACATCATCTTCATACTTTGGACACGTTGAGAGACCGTTCCCAAAGAAGAACATCCTGCTTGGTAAACTACAAGGACAATGAAAGAGAAGGCCCTAAACAAGTTATATTGATATAACTGAAGCTATGCAACAATGGGCTCAAGCACAGTATGGTGCAGTACTAGGGAGTATTTTGTTCTACTGTGCAAACAGTGTTTATAGGTCAGAACCAACTCCAGGGCACCTAGCAACAACAAGATGCTCAGTAGAACTGAGCATGGAACTCCACCCTTTTGGTAGGCCCAGATGGGCAAAAAGTGACAATGTTATACAACCACTAGGAAGGTGTGGCAGGATTAAGGGTGCAGGGGTGGAGTCTAGCTTGTCGATCTGGAGATAGCCAATGAGGCCTCTGTGTGGGCATGGCCTTAGTCTGAGAATTCTGGGAAATGTGGTCATTCATTCTTGGACACAGAGACACACGTCCTAGGAGATTTTCTACTGACCACACTCTGGGAGACATTGTAGCTGAAGAGATACATGGCAGCATACTGAAAGACCCTGAGTGCGGAAACTGGAGGAGCCACAGGGAGACCTCTCCCAGCACTGAGATGCAGCTGCTACCACTTGTGTTATTACAGGTAGACTAGAGGAACAAATTTCATAGACACACATATGAATATGAGGAAAAGGTTTATATGCAAAAGGAATGGAACACTGAGAAAGCATCCCAACCCAGTCCAGTTCAAAGTCATAAGTCCAATAGGAGCCCATATGTCTGATACCAGTCTATAAAGTCTCCTTCCGACTCATGAAGTCACAGGTCAGTGGGTGCAGAATCCCAGTGCCGGCAGGGGTCTCCCCATGGCTCCTCGTTTCCAAGGCTCAGGGTCTATCTACAGCATCCAGTGGTGGCAAAAGCAAATCATCGCTGGCAGGGGTCCCCACGTGGCCTCTCCTGCTTCAGAGGGCTGGCTTCATCAGGGCAAGGCCATGTGGCTTCTCCTCTGGTTCCTTCAGCTTCTCAGATGCTGCCATCTTGTCTTTTCTGTGATTCATCATCTCTGAGACTAACTCCCAACAACTGAGGAAGATAGTTTCTCATCTTCACGAGGGAAATGTCGCGAAATTTCCCAGAAGTCTCAGGAGAAAGCCATGCCCACACGGAGGCCTCATTGGCTACTCAATGGCTATCTCGAGATTAACAGGCTAGACTCCATCCCTACATTTCAATCATAAAATTAACATAAGCACATGACTGCCACACCACTGAATACACAAAACTCTGCACGCACTACCCTATGATTGTCCTGGTGTCATTGCATGTACTTTGTGAGTCTGAAGAGTACTTATAGATTGGTATCAGATATATGGGCTAATATCGGACTTATGTCCTTGAACTTGACTGGGTTGGGATGTTTTCTCCATGTTCAATTGCTCTTGTATATAAACCTACCTTATACACATATGAGTGTCTATGGATTTATTTCTCCAGTCTACCCAGATTGACACAGTGGGTTCCCTGCAAAATAGCTTCTGAAAAGAATCCATAGATTGGTCTAGAGCAGCATCTCTATGGTGTGCCCTCACCATAATGGAGAATGCATTTCCAGCTCTCCCACTGCAGAATGCTCATCAAGCAGTCACGTGCTTTAGACAATTGGCAACTGCTGCATTATTATCTTGTGTACATTCCTTGCTGCTCATGTAAACACTAACTTTTAAAACTGAAATGCAAAAGAAGATTGCTGTGCTAAAGACTAGCAGAGACTTGGTTATATGTTGAATAGAAAGGAGAGGAGGCTGTCTTGTAAGGAAGCTGTGTGGGTTTGTGAGGTGCCTGGGATCCATGGCTGAATGACAATAATTTCCTTACTTCAATAGAAAGGATGAGGTTATGTTCGTCAATTGTTTCCAGCACTTAAGCATGATCAACTGCCATTAATCTTTGTAAATTATAACTAAAGTATTCCAGTTACAGTTTCAAGGAGTAGGGGGAAGGCTCCCCTGTAACCTTTTCTGGTTAAGCGAGGGGTACTCATACTTTTTCAGCATAGGAGTTACTTATAAAATGATCAAGTCAAAATGATCTACCAACAACAAAAATGCAAAACATATATTTTTACTTATTTATTTATTACATTTATTCATAAATGCATTGAGAATTCTTTATATGTACAATGTATGTTTATGTACCTTGCATAACCACATAAGTTCATATTGCACAACATAGTTAACTATGTCTATTTTTTGTGATTACCTGAGTTTACTCTGATGACTTGCACTGAATGGAATGAGCTAGCGATGCATGGTCCTAACAGAAAGCTGCTGACAGCCAGCTTCAAGCACTCTTCCTAATGATCATCAGTCATGGTGGAACAGTACTTAGACGTAATGATCTTTATGTGGGAAAAGGCTGACTTACATCAAAAAGTAGAGCCGAATAATGCCATCAAGGAGGTAGCACATTTTCTCACATTTGGGTACTTTCCCTCTGTAAGTTCCAGAACTGTTCATGTGCTCTGGACTTCAGCTGAATGTCAGCTTGTAGTGTCAAAATTTTCCATTCCAATGAAAATGATATGTTTTTGTCTTCTTACTTAGTCCAGGTCCCCAACTCATTAAAAAACCCTTTCTTATATGTGTTGGTCCGGGTAGACTATAGGAACAAATTCATAGGCACGCGTATGGATATAAGGAAGAGGTTTATATATGAGGAATGGGGGATTGAGGAAGCATCCCAGCCCAGTCCAGTTCAAAGTCATAAGTCCCATATTAACCCATATGCCCGATATCAGTCTCCTTCCGACTCATGAAGTCACAGGCCAGTGAGTGCAGGCAGGGGTCCCCATGGCTCCTCACTTCCAGGGCTCAGGGCCCATCAAAACAGCATTCCGTGTGGCAGAAGCAACTCATCACTGGCAGGGGTCCCCACAAGGCCTCTCCAGCTTCAGAGGTCTGGCTCCATCAGGGCAAAGCCATGTGGCTTTTCCTTGGGCCCCTCAGACACTACCATCCTGTCTTGCCCATGATTCATGGTCTCTGAGACTAACTCCCAACAACTGAGGAGATAGCTTCTCATCTCTATCTAGGAAATATCGTGAAATTTCCCAGATGAATCAGGAGAAAGCCATGCCCACACAGAGGCCTCATTGGCTATTCAATGGTTGTCTCCAGATTAACAGGCTAGACTCCATCCCTACATTTCAATCATAAAATTAGCATAAGCACATGACTGCCACATTATGTTTCAGAGGCAAAAAAAAAATAGGGTCTAAAAATGGGTGATAACTTAGTTTGTCAGTTTTGCTGCACTTAGCACAGTTGTTTACACATGTGTTTGTCACCTAAAATTGCATCTGGCTGGCTGCGCTGTATGTCAATTAAGTGATGGAATTGATGATAGTCTTACATCTAGTGTTCAATGCCAAGTGATCTACCCACACTACATTTTTGATGGACCAGTAGATCGTGGTTGACACATTGAGCACCCCTGGATTAAAGAGACACACTAAAGCATGGTATAAAACAAATGACAGTTGAGCAACAGAGCAGGGTCACTGATGGGAAGGGTGGAAAAGACTGCACTTTAGGTAATTTGTACCATTGCATGTTTTGCATTAGTGGTTTCTCCAGGGGAATGTTTTGTTGTTACATTGAATACATAAGAAACATCTGGTGATATTGCTAAAATGTTGATTGTGAATTAGTATACCTGGGATGGAAAGACACTTTCTCACCAGGGGTTTCAAACCTGAATGAAGCAGTTTATAGCTGGTTTTAAAGTGTCTGAGATTTAAAGCAAAAACAAAGGCCCCCTAAGACTTTCACATGTGCCTGCTATATTGTTGCACTTTGAAAAAATGTTTAAAGCATGAAGAGTTTCTCAAGATTTATCCTCAATTGCTGCTTCCTTAAATGCTTTTTCTTTGTACTGTTTTTTCCATTTTAATTATTGTTTACCATGCTGCTGGTACATTGAGATGCTTCTACAATGGGTACCATTTTAAGAAATGAAAAACTGGAAAAACACAAAAATAAATCCTCGGGTGAGGGATTATTCTTGTCACAGCTGTGTCTTAACGAACATTTGTGGTGTGTATGCATGTGTGTGCAAGATCCGGTGTTGAATACTAGTGAGCAATAATCCTTTTAAGTGGGAAGACTTGGGTGTGCGGTCCTGTGTCAAAGCACAGGTAGAAAGAGGAAAGGAAGGCAATAGTCCCAATGCTTCTCTTCATTCAGTAAGAAAAATCCATGCTATCATTTTTATGCTTGACCTTATGTTCTCAATAAATCTTTTAAAGTAACAGTCTCATTACATGATATAGAACATTATACACCATTCCTCTGGGCATAATATCAATAATTTAGCCAATGGTATAGAATTCAAAACACTACTGGAAAAGGAAATTCTTCAATATAGCCTGGCTTTATATTGTGATACATGAATTTTTGACTTGTGCAGCTTAAAGTCTTAAATGTCTGGACACTATGCTAACAACAAAGGTTGGTAATGGGGCAAAACTTTTAATAACACACATTCTCAAAGGCAGGTGTCTATCAAACTAATAATATATGTCCTAAAAAAGTAAGGGCATTCAAATAGTACCATATTTGTCAGACCATAAGACACTTCTCCGCCCCCCACCTACCTCCCCTACCCAAATTGCACTTGCTTACTGTCACTGCTGTTTGCATGCTGTGGATTGCTGTGTGTTTAGGGAAAGTTCCTGCCACCTCGATTCTCAATGGCAGTCAGGTCACATGATGAGCACAGCACATGCCTCCTCTTGTTGGTTAATGAAAGTGATCCTGGTTCCTACTAACACTTGAGTTTATGCTGTTAAATATTACTATGTTTTGCTTTATTTTAATAAATATTTTAGTATCCTGGTACTATTTGGTTCGGAATATTTTTCTTCTTGTTTGCCGGCTCTAAAAACTTGATGAATCTTATGGTCAGGTGCATCCTATAGTCTGAAAAATATGGTCAATATAAAGTATTCCCAGATTACCTACCATTCATTGGTCACCCTCACACCAACAGATCCACACGAAATCCCAGCAACCATTCCAAAGCCTTAGGAGAGCAGTCATCTGCTTGTGGATCGGACGCAAATATAAATGATCGATAAAGGAATAGATTGGGGGCTTGCCCTTTATTCTATCCCCAATCTAAGAACAATCTTTTAACATGGTCTGCTCAATTCTCCCCCATAAAAAAGAGATTCCTGAAGATATGGGTGTTAGAGCAAAATATGGTGGGTCAAGAAACCACATGGTGCCCAGCAACTAGGAAGAAAATATTAATATTTGGTCTTAAACCAAGCATCCGGCTGAGCCCCAGTGACGTAAGTGGTTGAGTGCGGGACTGCGGCCCACTGGCTTGGCCGTTCAAATCCAGCAGCAGCTCTCAGGAGCAAGGCTGGGTAGCTCCCACGACTACCAGAGGGCAGTGATGTGCTCCCTCCTCCTCCCACACAAAAAAGCAAACAAAAACACAAACATCCACCCAAGTGAGGAGTCACCAAACCCAAGTCAAACTGACTGCCATTAAGTGGATTCTGACTGTTGGTGACCCTCTTTAGGGCAGTACACTAAGCTGCTGGGGTCTTCAAACTGCTGTTCTCATGTTTAGCAGCCCAGTATGTTACCATTATGACACCAGGGTGTCAATTAAATCCAAATGGAAAAATTACACCAATTTGTGGGATCCAAGGATTAAAATCGAAATCCAAAGGAGGGAGTAGTATCAGAATTTAAAGTGTGAATATCTGGTTTGCAGAAGCCTCCTATGGATGGCAGTGGAAGATCAAAATCCATTAGTAGGGTTCACATATGGTTTAAACCTCTAGTGCAACTGTTTTCAACCTGTGGGTTGTCAGCCCTTTGTGGGTCAAATGACCCTTTTACAGGGGTCACCCAATTCATAACAGCAGCAAAATTGCAGCTAAAAATAGCAGTGGAAATAATGTTATGGTTGGGGTCACCACCCCATGAGGAACTGTACTAAAGGATCATGGCATTAGGAAAGTCGAGAAGCACCGCTCTAGTGAGCCCCTCTTAGTCATCTAGGGATGTAAATAGCCTTGCTATCAGACAGGGGGTATTATGAAGTTGGTGAAGACAGATGTAGCTAGGTTAAAATGTAATATTTTATCATTTGATCTCCCTCATGGCTCATTTTAAAGTTGATTCAGTTTTTAATATTTTCTGCTTTCTTTTCCATTGAGACTTCCCCTATGTTATCTAGTTATTGCTCTTTTGTTTACTTCCTGTTCATACTTTGTATGATTTTCTATATATGAAATCCAGGGTAGGAAAATCTATAAGACAGTAACTGGATTAATAATTACCTGGAGGCCTGGCAAGAAGGCTGGGGAGTGAGCAGCTAAGTGAGCAGCTAACAATAATGAATAAGAGAAGAAAATGTTTTAAAAGTGTTTGTGGTGATGACAATGCCACTCTTTTTAATGTAACTGAATGATGAAATTGTAGGACACATGAAATATATGCTGATAAAATGATTTTTTAAGTAATAATAGCTCTACTGAAAGCAAGAGTATATATTTTCCACTTAACACTAGTAGCAATTGAATTACAGTTCTATTGGCCATGTAATTAATTCCACAGACCCAGTTTTTAACCTGAGTCATGTTACTTTTGTTCCCATACTTGATTGCATTTCTTGGCTTCATCAAGTAGGAAATGGCTGGTTCACTAGGCGTTTCCTGCCTGCAGTAGGTGGTGTAATATCTTAACACATCTCTGCCTCGCCAAGCTTTTATTTTTATGTTTAAGCACAGACAAGGTCAAAACAATGTATGAAATTTCATAAAACAGTAGTAGTTACACCTAAATGTTTTTACTGACTTCCTAAGAACACTTTGGAATGAACTCCAACTGTGTTTATAAATGAAAAAGGAAATGAAGCTTGACACACCAGCCGCAAAATTCTTCGGTCCTGAATTGGCCACATTCCTAGATTTCCTTTACGTAAACAGCGTCAAATGTGAGGCCAGCCAATTCTAAACTAAGGTTCAGGCCTCCTGTATTCTCAAGGTCAAAGATGCCCATGAAAGTGCGGCATTTCTTCATAGTCGTGATGCAGCCACCTCTTAGTGTTACGAAGCTTAAACAGATGCAACCAGCCCAGGGAACAGCACAAGGGACCAAGAACAAATGTGGCATAGAATACAAAACTACTTCACATTACAAATATCCCCAGCCCCCCAGTCATAACTGTGTTTAGTTGCATGTAGTGAGAACAGAAACAGAATTTCAGTGAATCCCCTCCACTAGTTTGAACCTGATGCAAGGAGCAGGAACTATTGTCACTTCCGCTTACTTGTTCATTATTCTCCGGCTTCTTTCCCCCCTCCCCCCCTCCTCTTTGCCAGCTTGGTTCCTCCAAGGTCAGAGGGGAGAGGAGAGAAAGCATAACAGTGCAAGAAAGATCTTACATGACCGTGACATTGCTTCTTTTTTTCCCATGATAGATGTTAAGAAAACAAAACAAAACCAAATACTCACAATTTGATGAATAAGCAGCATTGTAATAAATGGAGGAACTATTGAGGTTGCAAAGGAATTCATTTTGCACCTGTCCACAATCAATGTAACACAGAAACACCCAAAGCAAACATACTGTTACTGTAGATCCTGACTCCTATTAAGTCTATAGGAGAGAATCGACCTGCCCTTGTGGGCTGCTCAGGTTGTAAATCCTTATAGAAGCAGATGGTATATTGAAGCTGGAGTCAAAAATCAAAACCTGTATTTTAGTGAGCACGTTTGCTGCGAAATACTTTCTTGAAGGATTAAAAGCAAACCTGTCACTTTGATGATGAAGTCATTGGGGTCCTGGTGGCTGTTAATCTTAAGGTCCCATCTACTCCATGGGAGAGAGAGAGGAGCCTTTCTGCTCCCATAAAGATTTAGCCTCAGCAACCCCGGCAGCAGTTCTAGCCTGTCCCACAGTGTTGCTGTGAGTCAGAATGCACGCGGTGCAGTGAGTTGGCGAGCCAAGTCATGGTGTCTTCCATTGCCTCGTCTGGATTAAGGAAGACGAAAGAAGCACGTATTGACATAATGGTGTTGGCAAAGAAAACGGAAGGTACCAAGGGAAATCCAGAAAACAAATAGATCTCCATTGGAAGGAGAGTAATTAGGGAGCTCCTTACAATGTGGATAGCAAGCTGTACTTTGGACATATGAGCGGGATGATGTCCCTGGAGGAAGACATCATGCTGGTAAAGTATAGTGTCAGTGAAAAAGAGAAAGACCCTCAACAAGATGGAAAGGGGGGTTAGGAGCGTCCTAGGAGCCAAGTGAAAAGGTTTTGAGGAGAAAGAAGGCTGGATTGTGAGCAATGTTGTTGCCAGTCCAACAGTGAAGGTGAGCCTCTGATTTGGCAATGCAGAAAGCAGTGTCTACAAATGCAAAAGCAGCTTGGGAGTGAGCAGGTGGGAGTCACTGCCTGATTAGAATAGGATTATAGAGAATAGTAATGAATTTATAGGCATGATGAGTAAGCAGATGACTTTTGAGAGGTTTTATTATAAAGAGGAACAGAGAATGGGGCTGTAGCTGAAGGGAGATTGGGGGTAACAGAGGTTTGTTTTGTTTTGCTTTGCTTAGAGATGAATTATGCCACCACCATCACAATCATGTGAGATGATTCTGACTCACAGTGGCCCCATCTAGCCAGAGTAAAACTGTTCTCTATGGAATTTTAGTGGTAGTTTCCCCCCAAAAAAAGTAGATAGCTAGGCCTTTTTCCGGGGTACCTCTGGTGAACTCCCATTCCCAACCTTGTCGCTATCCACTGAGCATGTTAACTGTTTACACCATCCTGGGACTCGTGGAGGAGTCTTGGAGGTGTGGTCGTTAAATACTGGGCTGCTAACCTCCAGGTAAGTGTTCAAAACCACTAGTCATTCCATGGGGGAAAGGTGAGGCTGTTAATAAAGATTGATAGTCTCAGAAACCACGGTCTACTGTGTCCTATAGGGTCACTATGATGTGGGAATCGTCTCATTGGAATTGAGTTTGAGGAAGTCCTAAGTAATTATATTGGGTTTTTAAATTTATCCAGCAAAGAAGACAAGATGGGAATGTGAGAGAGAATAAGGACAATTGCTGGGGTAATAGCTTTCAATAAGTGAGGGGGGCTAGCATCTAATACACAAACCGAAGGGCTTGGCTTAATTGGAACAAAGTCATCTTGTCCATTGTCATATGAAGTACAGTAGTTGGGCTTTGTTTCCCTTTGGGCTGAGTCAGAAGTGCCAGTGGTTTTTGACCGTTGCGACCAAGTAAGCTGCACTGGTGTGGCCTAGCATAATGCATCCAGCACAAAAGGGAATCTGTTGTGAACACCTAGGCTAGGGTGGGGCGACGTCCCCACGCTCAGATCATAACACTGATGTGATTGAAAGGCAGTTTCCCCAGAGGCGTGACCTACTTCCTAGGAAAGTAGATACTGTGGAAACACTTGCTTATTTTTTGCTGGATCTGGATCCTACTTATTGCTCATCAACTCTGGTTCTTTGGATTTAAGTCAAACATCTGCCATTCTTTTTAGTGCCCTTAAGCCAGTCCTAACTCACAGTGACCCTGTGTCTAACAGAAATAAATATTGCCCTGTCTTAAACCATCCCTCTCATCAAAGATCTTCCTTTCTTTTGCTTCCCCTCTACTTTACCTAGCAGGATGGCCCTTGCCATCGGAACTGGTCTTTCCTGATAACATGTTCAAAATATATAGAGTGAAATCTTGCCATCTTCGCTTCTAAGGAGCATCCTGGAGTTACTCTTCCAAGATAGATCTGTTTGACTTTTGGACAATCCTTGGTACTTTCAGTATTCTTCTCCAGTATCAAAATCAAATACATCAATTCTTATTCATCTTCCTTATTCAGTGCCTAATTTTCACAGGCATATGTGGCAATGTAAAATACTTTTCAACACTTTAAAGAGACCTTGGGTGGTGAGCATACCTAATTCCATGTGGCTTTTGATTTCTTGAGTGCTGCCTCGATAAGAATTGATTGTGGATATAAGCAAGATTAAATTCTTGACAACTTCATTCTTTTCTCCATTATCATCATGTTACCTATTGGGATCATTATGAAGATTTTTATTTTCTATACACTGAGTTCTAAACCACATTGAAGACTGCTATCCTGGGTCTTCATCAATAAGGACTTCAAGTTCTCATGGTCAGCAAGCATGTCCATCATCTCCGTATAGCAGCTAATAAATCTTTCTTCAATCATGATGTTAAATTTTTCTTCATATAGTTCAGTTTTAAAATTATTTTCACAGTGTATTGATTGAATAAATATGGTGAGAGGATATAACCCTAGTGCAGAACCTTTCTTAATTATAGATCATGCAGTATCCCCTTGTTCTGTAAAGTTTCCATATAAATTCAATGAAATTTTGTGGAATTCACATTCTTCTCAAGGCTATCCATAGAATACAGTGGATAGGCTTATGATCACATAGTAGAATGTCTGGGGATAGTCAATAAAAACAAATAAGCATTTTTCTGATATTCTCTGCTCTCAGCCAAGATCTGTCTGATATCAGCAATGATATGCTTTGTCCCATGTTCTCTTCTGAATCCAATCTTGACAGGTAAGTCAATAGATGGCTAAGACCATTGTTGATGATGATCTAGCTAACATTTTCTTCATTATTTGTAGAAGTGATAGTATATTAAATAAATCCATAGTTGTTGGTGGTACTTGCAGTTTCTCCAGTTGACAATTTCTTCCCCCATCATACCATTCCATAGTTCAATGTTATAACTTGTTTGAATTTGTCATGAATTCTTTCAGGTTAACATGTGTTGTTTCTACTGATTTCTTAAGGCTATTATTATAAATGTAAGGATGTATAGAAAT
>PVJH01018186.1:0-45825 GCA_004026705.1 Nesogale talazaci | reverse complement strand
AGAGCAACAGTCACCAACTATCAGCCAGATGACAGAGTCCAACAGTCCCCAGCTCAAGAGATGTATATCTCAGGAGCGTGGCAAAGCAGGGCTTGAAGGATCCTCAACTCACAGTAACACAGTCCACGGTTAGGTGTCCCACGGGCAGTGTTGCTTGGAGGTCGAGGCACAGGAAGAACAAGGCAGCTCTCTGGTCCGACGATCTGGAAGCAAGAGAGAGAGGGGGCGGAACCTGCGAAGCCCCTCCCACATCTGCCCCTCAACTCATTCTGCGCGCTCATTGGCTGTGCCGTCACAACAGATCCACCAATCTTCTGTGGCCATGTTGGCATAACAAACCTACCCATCACATCCAGATTAACAGGCCAGACTCCACCCCTACATTCAATCATAAAATTAACATAAGCACATGACTGCCACACATACTGATTAAATCACAAAACAATATGTATTTATATGTTGTGAAATATTTATTTCTAATTACAAATAAGTGAAATTTTGTCTTGAAGCATGGTGTAGCATGGGTAGCAGTCTTCACACTGGGTACTTATATGTGGGAGTATCTGCATGTGGGCAGACCTGCAAGGAGATGGATAGAGGAGCAGTGTCTCGGTTCCTAAGACCATCAGAAATCTGTGTTTTCCAAGGGTCTTAGGCGACCCCTGTGAAAGGGTTGTTTGACTCCCAAAAGGGTCACAACCCACAAGTTGAGAATTGCTAACCTAGAAGCAGCTAGGATGAGAGGCATGGTGGTATACTTCTGAAAACTCAGCCATTAAAAATCCTGTGGAATAGATTTTCAAAAATTAGCTGATGTGTTAAAAGAAAGAGGAATTTTATTAAAGAAATTAGGTGATTACAAAATTCTCTCTCTAGAATTCAGTTTTTCCAATTGAAAAGAAATAAACTAACTCTTATTTGGCTGGGTGATTTGAAGAACTAAAAGTGATTCATTTTAGGCGGTCTGTGTAGAATGCTATGAATGACAGTGAAAGTCCAAAGTCCATTTGCAGATTCCCCATGTGATTTAGGCCTGTGATGACTCAATCACCTCTGACCTTTGAACAGGGATGTGACTTGCCTTGTTAGCAAACAAAGTGCATTGGAAAATGGACTAATGCAGACGTAGTTAGCTTAAAATTTAGTATTTTATCATTTGTTCTTCCGTTTTAAAATTTGTTCTAGCTTGTATTATTTTCTACAGAAGTTATTGTCTGTTTTACTTTTTTATTGTTGCTGGGTTTTTTTTCATTGTTTGTTTTTGTATACTCTTAGTTATATGAAATCCAGGATAGGTAATCTGAAGAGACAGTCACTGGACTAATAATTTGTTAGGATCATGATAAAGGAAGTTAAGGGGATAAATAAGTATTAATAATGAGTCAAGGAAAAAGAAAATGTTCTGAAACTGATTGTGGTGATGATTGTGCAATTCTTTTTAATATATTTAATTCTCTTTAATATACTTAATATATTGAAATGTGTGATACGTGAATCATATACCATCAACTATAACTGTGTTAGGTCGTGGCTAGAGAAACAAATCTAGATACAATCATATATGTGTAAAAGAGAACTTTATATCAAAGAGTAATTACATGTTAAGACAATGTCCCAGTCCAGGCCAGATTGAGACCTGAAGAATAATATTAGCCCATAAATTCAATACGAGTCCAAAATTCTGAATGCAAAGTCTTGGGGATGCAATCACCATGGAAGCATTTCGGTGCTGGTGCGTGTCTCCACATGACTCCTCCAGCTTTCCAAGTGTGGCTCTTCATCAGGAAGGTGAAGCAGAGAGAGAGTGCTGCCAAAGGTCTCAGCAAGTCTGCACTTGACTTGTCCACAGGAAGAGAAAGACAGAGAGAGAGAGGAAGTTCCCAGAATCCTCATGAGAAAGCCGTGTCCATAAGGAGGCATAATCAGGCTAGATTGACAGACTAGACTCCTCCCCTTCATTCTTAATACCCTCAAGCTAACATGAGATTAGTTAGTGACAATGACTTTTTCTTTAAAAGATGTATGAAAATCTCCTACACATTATTTTGGAGTTGTCTATTTCCCTTTTCAAACATTTTAAATGAGATGTATATATTTGGGGGCTCTTACATTGAGCAAATACATATTAATTAGGATTAGCTCCTCTTAGTAGTCCCCTTTGATCATTGTACAAAGTTCTTCCTTATTGCTGTTGTTGTTTTTGCCTCTTAAAGTATATCTTGTCAGAAATTAATTTTGCCATCCTGTCCATTTTGAGCTATTTCCTTGATATGTTTTTCCATCATTTTCTTTTAAGCTTAAGCTGTGTGTTTAAGATGTGTTTAAGATGTTTCTCTTGTAGGCAACGTGTTGATGGGTCATGTTTCCTTACCTATTCTGTTACACTTAGTGTAATTATCAGAAAATACAAATTTACTGGTGTATTTTTGTGTGTGGTGTTGATAATTTCTTTGCTCAATATAGTTTTTTGAACTGAGTTATTTTTATTCATAGATTTTCTTATCATTTCCTTTCCTCATTGTTGTTGCTTTAGTGTCTATTCAAACCTTATGATATTTTTCTTTTATTTGTTGAGGTTTATTAATGTTCTTCAAAGTTACCCTATAATTTACTATCATTTTCCTAGCTGTCGATTCTATCTTGATATCATCATGACTACCTCTTCTTTGAAAATACTGTATATATATCATCTATTATTTCTCTTCATTGTATAGCTACAATCATCTACTAAGTGATATCTTGTTTCCTAATTTCAGTGTTATAATTCCATTATCTTTTTCACACTTCTTTTTTTTTTTTTAATTCATTTTATTGGGGACTCATACAGCACTCATCATATTGTATACATACATACATACATACATACATATGTTGTGTCAGTAGTTACATCTTTTCTGGGATGGGGTGGGGTTCTATTTTTTTTTTTCACACTTCTAATGCTATATCTGATTTGATTTTCCAATGATGCTGTGGTGTATTAATCTCCATTAGTCATCATTGTTAGTTGTTAGCCATGTTCAAAGGCCCACCACAAGCACTTGTTCTAAGGCTGATCTAGTTCTTACAAATTCTCCTACTTATTTTTACCAGAGAACTTGCTAACTTCACAAATATATTTATGGGACAATGTTGTTGGATATATAATTATTGGTTGTTAATTTTGTTTTTCTTTCAGGATCTGACATGGGCCATCCCATTGCATTCTTGCCTGCATAGTTTCTGCTGAAAAATCAAATCATGGGCCAATTTACTTTTACAGTAACTTTGTTTTTCCTGTGCTTCTTTCAGGATTCTTCATTTGTCTTTGGTTTTGCAAAATGAGATTATAATTTGTCTTGGAGTTTTCCTTTGGAGGTCTTCTTATTTGGAGTTTATTGATCTTATTATTCAATTCATATCTCCTCATCTTTCATGATATTAGGGAATTTTTCTTCCAACAAATCTTTAATATTTTTCTTTTGTCTCTTCATATTCTGTAATTCTGATCATGTGTAAATTATTCCTCCTCATGATGTTTCACATAGTATTCTTTTTTTTATATATTTGTTTCTGAAGTTCCTTTAATGTACTATTCCCCAAAGAGGATGGTACTGCCCCTTGGGGGTGGGAGGATGGTGAATGGCACTGCAACAATTCCAGAGCCTGCAAAATCAAATACCTACACTTTTTCCTGGATTATGGGCTACGGTACAAAGGTTCTTAATTGCCAGTGGGCCCTGAATAATTATTTTCCTGAAAAGGGAGCAGTAGACCAAATAAGTTTGGGAACCAATGCCAAGAATTATCTTTTATTTTACTAGCTCTATTTTGTGTTACCTTAATTCTATTCATTTGCCCTTCTGATGCATTATCTATTCTGAAATTTTACTATCAATCTTATGAATGTCCATTTTATGGCTTATAATATTAAAGTTATCTTGTTAATTTGTTTGTGCATTGTTTTCCAGAGTTGTAGCATTTCGTCGATATTTTCTTTGATTTTTTTCCTGTAACTTTCTTGAACTCCTTCTTAAATTGAATTCATTATCAGGAATGAATAGTTCCAATCCATCTTTCTCTGGAAGTTTTTTTGGTTTGTATTTTGGTCACTGGTTTTAGCAGTTTGAGTGTGCGTGTTTGTATCTGTGCATGCGCACACACAATTGTCTGTTTTCTGCCAGACCTTGTAGTATTAGTGTGTCGCTGGTTCGTCTCACCCTGATCGCTGGTTTTGTTTTTGTGTTAGCAAGTCTTGTGCCAACTTAGCTGGGTCGGGATTCTCTGTCACAGGCAGCAGAGGGCTCATTCGTGTGCTTTAACATAATTTATCAACTCCACGATGAAATTGTTGTGAACAGGCAAACAGTTGTAGGAAGATTAGCATCGAAGGTAATTCCTTACTCTGGTTACAGCCCAAATGATATTCCTCTATGTGGTCTCTTCGGCATAAAAACTGATGCTGTGGAGAGGAGAGCTTTGATTCTTGCTTTCCTGAATCTTGGATCTGGTTCAGTGACTTGCAATATTGTGGACTGTCATATTGCTTGCTGATCCCGGGAGCCATTTGACCTGCAGGCCTTGGACTCATTCACCTCTGCATTCTCCAGACATGGGAATCTTTTTTTTTTTTTTTACAGACATGGCATTCTTGCTTCCTGGTTCTTCCGTCCTGCCAGAAAATGAGAATCAGGATAAATCTTGAGTTTAATATTTATTCCACAGACTTAAACCAGATTGAACTTATCTGCTTCAAAAACTTTGTGAGTCACATCTTGAATATAAACTTTTCTCTAGGCTAAGCCCTGGTGGTGTAGTGGTTGTGCGCAGGACTGCGGCCCACCGGGATGAAGGTTCAATTCCAGCTCCACAGGAGCAAAGGCTGGGCCTCCTATTCCCACCACCAGAGGGCAGTGATGCCTAAAACATTTTTTAATTAAAAAAATAAAATAAAATAAAACTTTTCTCTTTCTATCTATGCATTACTGGTTTTGTTTCCCTAGAGAACTCAGACTAACATTGCTTGCTTCTTGGTTTAAACATAGCCAGACAATGAGGCAGATATTCATTATAGACACCAGTTTGTGAGTACCAGGTCACTCATCACCTGTGTCTAGATATTTGTTAATGTGTGGAAGTGTGGATTTGGCCTCTAATTGTTGGTCATGCAGAGCAGCTGAGAGCAGGTAAGCAGTTTTCATAATACAGGATGCCATGTTATGGAATCAGTAGTGCTCGAGTGTGTGACACTTCCCCAATGTGGGAAAACTTGTATGGCTGGGTAGAGTCACGGGTTCCTATCTCTTATAGAATAATAGGAAAAAAAATGTTAAAGTCAGGGAATAAAAAAAAAGGAAGAAGTGGGGAAGACTTAGGAAAAATGAGAAGAAAAATTATTTTAGGAGGCTCAATATTGGCACTAACCACCAAGCCTAGATACAGAAAGGACGGAATGCTTACTCTGGAGCTGCTTTCACCACCAAATGGGAAGATCAGGACGACTTAACACTGTCAGAAAGCCTGGTCCGACTCACAGTGGCCTATGAGACCTAGGAGTACCGCTGCTCCCAGGTTTTCTGAAACTTCTCATTTTGAGGTAGAGAGCTCTAGCTTTCTCCTGTGGAGAGGCCAGTGGATTTTAATTGCTTACTTTGATGCTAGAAGCCCAGTGAGTATATCAAATTACCCCACCAGGTCTCCTTGTGGAAGTCAGGGGAAGGTACAAATAAACATGGAGGTGGAGGTGGGGGAAGTGGCATCTACTCAGCCATACAAAGAAAAAACAAAGCCTTAAATGGAAGGCTCTAGGGAATAAAGAAAACACAAAAGGTAAGGAAAGAAGGAAGAACTCCGACGAAAGGGGGAAAATGGTACCAGTGTAAATGGCAGTAAACACCTTCATGGACATGCAGAGCTTCCAGAAAGCACACTGCCGATCACTGCATGGCATTGGCGTGTGCTGATGGGGGATGGTGAAACATATTTTGTGGCATGATAAGAAGGAGGGGGTAATAAATAAATAAAAGAGAAACAACACAGGGAGAGAAGAACTAATAAGAAGGGAAAGCTGAAATCAAAAGCATCACAATCATGGCAAAAGGGTCAGCCCATCAGCACAAGAATGCAGCGTCAGCTTTACAGAAGAATGAACCCTTGACCAGTCATGGGAGCAGACACTTCTATCAGATGGTCAGCAGGGTGGGGAAAGTGAAGTCCCCCTCACCACAGGATTCAATAAAAAGAGAAAAAGCAAGCACAAACAGAAATAGGGATATAAGAAAAAAAAGGAAGAAGAGGGAGACCCCTCAGTGTCAGTGGTATCACAGTATTGTTTTGATTTGCACCTCCCAAGTGGCTAATAATCATGAGCATTTTTCATACTTTTTAGCCATTTTGGATGTCACTTTTGGTGTAATATTAGTCATTCTCAGGGGCTAACTAACACCTACAGTAGCAGAAGAGCCATTTCCCACCAAAATATGTTCATCATCTGTGTATATCTATATATGCAAGCACTGAGGTCAGTCTGAGGTGCTCAACCTAGTGATGACTAAATAGACGAGCTCAGAAGTGGTATGCTGGATCTAAATGTGATCGTGTCCTTTTGTTCCTTTACCAGGATTCTAGTAAGTCTTTCCCAACACAGAGAAATCATACATTATAATTAAAGTCACTTTGCTTCTCTTCTTTTGTTTATATATTTAATTTTTTAATAAAAATGTATGCATTGATTTCATCCAACATACCCTGAACCAGGGTCAGTTTTTAGGGGGGGGTTATAGTGCTGTCTCCGAGATCTATTCATAGTACTTGAAGCAATAGGACTTTCCCAATGCTCCTGAGTGGCGGAGTTCTAGCCATATGTATCAGGATTCAGTGATCATTATTAAAATGCCTTATAGAATGTGGAGGAGCATTAGTGGTGCAGTGGTCACATGTTGAAATCGCCAGCTGCTTCACTGGAGAAAAACGAGACTTTCTACCTTTGGAAAGCGACAGAGGCAATTCTAGCTTGCCCTCCACGTTTGCCATCAGTCAGAATTGGCATGTGGGCAGTGAGTTTGGTTTTTGCCTTTATAATGTGTTGTCTAGAAATGCTAAAATCCCTTAGTCTTCAAATGCTGTCAAGGGAAAACACTAATGCTTCCAGAAAGATGTATTACTTTTAAACTTACAGGATCTCTTCGGGGTGTATTACTTAAAGGTTGCCTATCTAAGAAGTCACTATGTTTAAACTTCTCAATGAGGAGCTGAAAACATTTATTAGTATCCTGGAAACTATACACTGGAAAAGAAGTCTCCAGAAATGAGACAAATTGAAGACCTGCTTAATTAGTAGACAATCAAAAAATGTTCCATGTCTATGTCAACTAATGATGAATACTCCAAAAAATGGCTGCTACCCAACATCTCTGTGATAGAAAGGGATGGCGGGGAGATGACAAGGGGAAGCATCTGAAGGTAAAAGCACAATTATTCTCACATTTAGAGTCGTCTTTTGACATTTTATGGAGACATCTGATTTACAGTGTATTTTCCTTTTATAGATAGACATCAATTTACTTCAACTCCTCAAGGACAAATTTCACAGTAGCTTCCAGTGGGGTATCATCTTGTACCAGGTGATTTATCTTCCTGTGCTTTTTCATTTTCTTTTGTAAAGATTACCTAATCCGAAGCTACAGGTTCATGAATGACAATAATATCATTCGCTTTCTTTCATGTCAGCCAGCAATGACCTACTGATTTTGGGCCTTGGACACTTGGGCTTCATTTTCTTTACTTCCAAGTTAGTGGGTTCAACTAAGCAATCATCATCTTTTCTTCAAGTTCTGAAACTACCCAAACCCAAGACATATCCTCAGTCTGTCATTACTTCAGACATTCTACAACTTTATCTTGTACCAAACAAGTGAGAACAAAAAACTCCAACAGAGTTATAACTACTGCCATATACATCACCTTCCTTCCCCTGCCCCACCCCCTGCCCCCAATGACACCCTTACATGGTAACACATCTATTCTAATGAATCTCTCTGCAGGTATTAGAAATTCAGGTATTATAAAAAGCACTTAAAACAGATTCAACTATTGGTTTGTGTTCTGAAGAACCATTCAGGTTCCTGGACTCACCCTATTAATTGCTTATAGTTTGATATAATTTATAGTTTCTAAACTGAACAGACATGGTATAATTTATCACAGTCTTTCTCTATCTATCTATCTATCTATCTATCTATCTATCTCTAACTTGGAAGGTGGCTTTAAAATAATCTAGTTCGACTGCTTCACTTTATAGATTAATATCCAGTGGGATAAACGCTTCCTCATAAACAGTGTTCAAAGGATTGTTCCTTTTCAATCCAAGTGTCTTTCTTCCTCAATCAGCTGTGCCCTTCTAGAATGAGTAATTTCCTCTTGAGACCAGGGAAATAGATGGAGTAAATTCCACTGAATCCTTCAGTAAATGGTCCGAGTTTATCTGCTTGTCAGGTCTTTGCTTTTAAAGGTCACTCTTCTGTGGGAAGAAACTTTCCAATTTTCCTGGTAGAAATAAACAGAGTTGCTTCAAAAAGAAAAAGTAATTGTCCATAGATGTTTTTCCTTTGGATTTTTAAAACAATTTCCATTTTTTATATCTTACAGAAAAATGTGATTATAAAACTTCAAAGTGTGAAATCAATGGTACCTTAGTGATATTGTGGGGCAAGCACCTACTGCTAACCACAAGTTTGAGGTTCAAGCCCACCAAATGCCCCATGGGAGAAAGTTGAGGCTTTCTCCTCCATAAAGATTGAGATCCTCAGAAATCCCCCGGAGGGTCATTATGAGTAAAAACCAATCAAATAGTAGTTTTGATTTGGGGCCACGGTACCAAAAGTATTTATCAACTGTTTATTGTATGCAATATACAATAATAATAATATTGGATATAATATTGGATAATAATATTGTTGCTAGGTCCTGTCAAGACATACTCATAGTGACCCCAGGTACAACAAAACAGGATACTGCCCAGTCCTGTGCCATCCTCTCAATCCTTCAGCCATGGTTGCAGCCCCTTGTGTCAACCATCTAGCAAAGATAAGCTCCAATATATGTTAGAATATTAAGATGGTTACCCTGGTCTTATTTCTTAGGCTGTTCCTCATAGACTGAAAAGCAGCTTCTTGGCCAGAAAAGAGCTGAACACAAGAAGACCTTCCCAGCAAACCAAGCCCTGCCCTAGAAGGAATAGGCAAGTGACAACAAAAAGTAAATTTTATTGGGCACTTACTTATTTCCAGGCTTCTAGTGTAAGGTACTTGGTGTATTAGCATAGGAGTCATGATAGTATGGTGGTTTTCTACTGGGTTGTTAACTGCCAGGTCAGCAGTTGGAAACAAGGAGATTCTTCGTGGGAGAACGATGGGGCTTTCTACTTCATTAAATAGTGACAAGCTCAGACGCTCATGGGGCAGTTCTACCCTGCTCTACAGAATCGCTTTGAATCTGTGATAACTCATGGCCATGGGCTGGTTTGGGTGTTTTGAAGGGCATTGGTTCACTTACCCTCATAATCATCTTCTGAGCTGAGTATTACTTCGGAGGTGAGGGAGTGTGCTCTCCTAAAGAGTTAGGGGACACAATCACTGAAGTTATAGACACAGGGCAGGCTCTGACTGAGACAGATAGTCAGAAGGTGACCATGAAGCAAGGAAGAAAAGAGACAAATGCAGCTTCCTTCCCATCCACATATCTACCTACCGACCTTCCTACTACATAGTCAATGCCTTATAGAATATGAGCTAAATGAAAACAAAGTGATGACAGATGGTGATTTACAGTCCAAGAAATGAAAGCCAATATTATTTTTGTCAATATTATTATTGACATATAATTTACATATCATATACTTCAATAGGTTGGTCACATCGAAAAGAGTCACACAATCATCACCACAATCAGTTCCAGAACATTCTGCCCTCCTTGTATGCCTTGCACTTATTCCCCTCCAGCCTCACCTCCTCCCTGCCCTACCACACTATGTCCTTGACCTGGGCGGTCACCTCGGGTAGTCATCCTTCCACCACACCCCTTCTCTGGAGCCATCTTATCTCGGAAGAGACATTTCCAGAAACCGAATAAAGAAACAAATATCTTCAGAGTCCCTATGTGTATAGGCACTGTTCTAATTGCTTTCAAGAAGCACTTCAGGATGCAGTAGTTAAATGGTCGGCGCTAGTCAAATGTTGCTGGTTTGAGTCAAGTGCTTCATGGGAGAAAGATCTGACCTTCTGCTTCCAAAAAGATCACGGCCTTGGGAACCTTATGAAGACTATTTTACTCTATCCAATAGCGGCCCAATGAGTCAGATTTGACTCCAGGACCTGGGATTTTGTTTAGATTTTTCAGTTGTTTTCAAAGAAGTCCCTGAATGGACCAAATGATAAAAGGCTCAGCCACTAACCGGAATGTTTGAACCCATTTAGAGGTGCCTTGGAAGAAAAGCCTGGCCACCTATTTCTGAAAGATCACTGTTGTTATCAGTCAAATAGAGCACAGTTCTCTTTTGAAAGACAAGGCGTCTTTCATCTTCAATCCCCATCATTATGTAGTATCTCATTGTGGTTTTCCAGATAAGTAGAACTGCTAATAGATGAATACTGCCATTAGTTTCCATCTAAACATACATATTTATAAAGATAGGGAGTTATTTAAAGGAATTAACTCATGTGGATGGGAAGAGGGATGGGGCAAAAAGTTCAAATTTTGGAGGCCAGATGATAGACTGGAGAGACCTGCATTCTTGTATCCTAATATCCGCAGATGAGGCAATGGGAACCTTGAAGATGAAGAAAGTTCTTGCAAAAGGTTTATTCATAGTCTGGAAGCAGACTGTACCTTAGGGAAATTTCATATTTGCTCTTAAGGCTTCCAGATGGTGGATGAGGACCACTGGTTTATAGAGGGTAGACTGTTTTACTTAAGGGCAGGTAATTTATTCATATGTACTACTTCGTAACAACAACTCGTATTTGACCAAATAACTGGGAACCATTGCTTAATCAAGTTAACATATAACATTAACCACCATACATGGTAAAGTGATTATTGTTCATATTTTATAGATGAGGATATGGAGATATAAAACGATTAAATAATTTAGTCACATGTAAGGTTATAAAGAAAGAAGCCTTTGGATTGAAATTGAGAGCTCCCAGTTTCAAGATTAGAGACTTTCACTACATAAATAAAGATATATGAAAAATTATAGGCCTTGTCAATACATGTTAATTTGATTGACTTATGATTCTCAAGGGGTTGGCAGTTATGTGATGCAATGTGACAGTTACACAGTGATGCATTCATCTCTCATAATATGATCTGATGTGATTAGTTATGATCCGATGTAAGGGGATTACAGTGTGATACATCACTTATTGTGTTAAGCTGCATTATCTAGAGAAGCAATAATATATATGTATATATATGTATATATCCTATAGTTATATAAATCAATAAATCCAGTCTGATTCGAGTCCTCCATGGATCAAGTGCTAAGCAGGAGTCTTTTCCTAACTCCCATGATGAACCATGGGGCAGGAGATGACATAGGAAAAACCCAGGTTGGGAGAGGCAGAGACAGATGAAATCAAGGCATTAGGCAATATGTCAGACCACTGGTAACTCCAAGTCAGTAACCAGTGTGCTAGGCCCTTGGCTCAAATCCAAAGCATTGTGGACAACGAATAGAAGCAGAATTCAGACCAGCAAAAAGAAGCCAACCTTTCCTACAGTGTACATAAATAGGAGTAGGCCACACCCCTGGGGTGTGTGTCAACTGTGTCAGGGCTACGGACCCCTCCCGAATCTTCTTACAACTGAGTTGCCACCCACAGCAGATCCTCACATAAAGTTGATTACACTGCTATACATCACCCGGTCCTAATTTCCGAATTATGGAGAAATCGGGCTGAGCCATTTTGACACAGAACCTAACTATTATTTAAACTCATACTCTAATCTGTGGTAATAGAAGCTTCCTGTGGTGTAACTTATGTTATCTTTTAACTTACAAGGGATGAAAACAGAAAGAAGTAAGCAAAGGGAAAGAGATAGCACTTGTCCTACAATCACGAAAGAAGAGTCTGAACCACAGGATGCCCTTGGGACCCAGGGTTGCTGTGCTGAGAACCTCATGGTCCCAGGGTGAGACCTTCTTTCAAAGAAATGCCTTCTCTGGAGTTGGCTTTCGAATTTGGATTTCTAACCTTCCAAACCGTGAAAGAATACACTTCTGTCTGTTAAAGTTATCTATCTAGTGGTGGACGCTTTTCTTCCTAAATAAGAACACTTGTGGGCTGAGCTCTGATGGCATAAGTGGTTGAGTGTGGGACTACGGCCCTCGGGCTTAGCGGTTCAAATCCAGCGACTGCTCTCAGGAGCAGCACTGGGTAGCTCCCACAACCACCCGAGGGCAGTGATGCCAAAAAACAAATAAGAACACTTGCAATTAAAAATGGACAAAACTCTAATATGCTCACCTTAACATTTTAACTATTTCAACTTCAACCTATTGTAAATTATAAATAAACGTGTAAATAAATGTAACTCTTCATTCGAGATATGAAATTCTGCAACTGAAGGATGAACCCTCAGGAGCAATTGTACACTATTCTACAGGGGCATTATGAGTTCAGAAGAGACTTGATGCCCGCAGATTAATTCTAAATATTATAAATGCCGAGGTTTAATTTATGCAACAGTAAATAATGACTGCAGGCTAGAGATGATAATCATATTCTTTGCTTTCTACTCTCAACTTAAATATCATACAACTAAAGCAGACAAAATAATAAAGTGTGTAGAAATAGAAATTCAACACATTTTAGTCTGTTCCCAGTGGTGTAACTAACATATTTCCCTTTCATACTCATATATATCTGTAACTGTCATTTTTAGAGAAGAAACATAATTTTTCTCATGTTTTCCCAAGTTTTCTGAAAGCTTGACAGAAACTACTAAAAGATACCAAATATTAATTAACCCTTCCATAAATATCAGCAAATGAAATTAAGCATAGTTCACATTTTTTTCATTCTATCACAGTTGTGGTGGTCATGTATTTGAGATGTCAACTTCATGACTGAGATATAGAGGTGGAATCTAGCCTGTTAATCTGGAACTAGCCACTGAGTAGCCAATGAAGTTTCCATGTGGGCATGGCTTTCTCCTGAGACTTCTGGGAAATCTCACGATATTTCCCTCATGGAGATGAGAGGCCATCCCCCCAGCTGTTGGGAGTCAGACTCCGAGATGACGAACTACAGACAAGACAAGATGGCAGTGTCCAAGGAACCAGAGGAGAAGCCGCACGGCCTTACCCTGATGGAACCAGACCTCTGAAGGTGGAGAAGCCACATGAGAACCCTGTCAGTGCTGAGTTGCTTCTATCACCACTGGATGCTGTTGATGGACCCTGAGCCCTGGAAGTGCGGAGCCATGGGGAGACCCCTGCCAGCGCCAGGATTCTGCACCCACCGACCTGTGACTTCATGAGTTGGAAGGAGACTTTATAGACTGTATCAGTCATATGGGCTAATATTGGACTTATGACTGAACTGGACTGAGTTGGGATGCTTTCTCACTGTGCCATTCCTCTTGGATATAAACCTTACCCTTATATTCATATGCGTGTCTATGAATTTGTTTCTCTTGTCTACCTGGACTAACAGAGCAGCCATTTTATATTTCTGCAAGCCAGTTGATACAGCAAGGGAAAAAAAGTTTATATTGTGCTTCAAAATTGAGAAAAAGGGAGATCTGGGATAGAAAGTAATTCAGTAAAAATTGTTACTTAAATTTAATATTATATAATATGTAGTAAATAAATGTACATTTTCTCCTTTAAATATGGTATAGCTAATACAATGGCTATGGGTGGATGGGTGATTCTGTAGTAGAACTCTCACCTTCCATGCCAGAGAACTGCATTTGAGTCTCACTCAATACATTATCCATCAGTGGATGCTTGTGTGCTGCCATGTCACTGGAACAGGGCATCATGTTTAATAAGGTAGAGGGGCAAAGAAAAAGAGGAAGAACCTTTTTGTCCACAAGATGAATCGACACCGTGGCTCCACCAATGGACTCAAAGAGCAATTGTGAAGATGAGGCAGAACCAAGCAGTGTTTCCTTCTGTTGTGCATAGAGAGCACTGCTAAGACCTGGGACTGATTCAATTGCACCTAAAAGGAAAAGCAGCAGTAATGTCGAAGAGGTTTCAACAGAGCTTTTGAACAGAATGGACTGGGAAGAGAGGCCTCTGTGTGTGTGTGTGTGTGTGTGTGTGTGACCACCATACAACCTTAAAGGGCAAGGGCCCACCATGAGTTAGAAGGCTGGCTGAAGGGCAACTCATCACAAGCACATAGGCAGCACTCTTCACGTGGCCACCTTCATCTCCATTAATGTAACTCATTCAGGCTCTGCTACTGGATGTGGTGAGACCTTAAAAATAAACAGAAGGCAGATGAGAATAGTGCACGCTGGGAGAAGCAAAGGCCAAGATGAAGTAATGTAAATGTCTCCGTAGTCATAAGAAGAATAAGAAGAAATTTATTGTTTCTTAGATTGTTCAAATCTATTCTGAATCCCAGTACCCGATATAGGATTTCTGAAATTATAAACCTTTACAGAAACATAAAACCTCACTTTTCTTCCATGGAAAGCTGGTGGGTTTGAACTACCAGCAGAACACCCACTCCAAAGTGGTACCAAAGCTCTTTATGGTAGCTATAAATTAACGTCATCCTCTAGGACAACCTCAGTCAATGATAGAATCCAAAGAATTCTAAGTGGTGAGTGAAGATCAGGCAAATAAGAGACCATATAATTCTTAGGGGTGAGTGGTAGTTAAAATAAAAATTTTAGCACCTACCTCTGGTCACCATTGATTCATAGTGACCCAGTAGGACAGGGTAGAAAGGTCCTTGAGGCTATCCTGTAACTGCTCACAGGAGCAGGAAACCCTATCTATTCCCATGTTGTCTCTGGTGGTTTTCAACTGCTGACCTGGTAGACACGAGGCCAACACATAGTCACGATGCCACCAGGGCTCAAAGATGGATATGAAGGGCAGTGGCCTAAGATGAAGCAAGACAGCAGCCTGCAGCTGGAAGCACCAGAGCAGAGACAAGGGTCAGGCAGTGAGTGTGCCGAGACGCCAGTCAAACAGGTTTCCGTTCCTGGTTGATAGATGTTGAAGATCTTGGTAAGGTGAGGCTCTCGCTGTTCTGGAAGCTCAAAGTGCAGGCACTTGACTAATTCCTGTCCCTACCTCTTAGGAAAAACAAACAACCAACTTGACCTAGAGTCCATTCTAGCTCATGAATACCCCCCGGGTGTCTGAGGAGAGCTGCATTCTGAGGGTTTCCAGGGACTCCTTCTTCAGAAGTCGATCAGCGGCCCTTTCTTCCAAGGTGCCTCTGGGTTGGCTCAAAAGACAAACTTTTTGACTAGTCGTTGAGTGCTTGACGTAAAGACTGGATGTAGCTCATTTTTCAACTGAAAATGTTCTGGATTTGAGGCCGAGCAGGTCTGAAGGAGCCAGAGGGCGGCACGCTTGCTGTGTGTGTATGATGAAAATGACAGATATGTGGCCCAGGGTTACCTTGGCTTTACAAAGACTACTGATATTTACAGAATCTCTTGCTGTCTGCCTTTTAGATTATGTCTAGACAGAAAAAAAATGCCCGAAGAATAGACAATTTAAATTTTCAGACATTTTGAAAGAATTGAATCAGCTGCAAAGAAATGGCCGCATTATGTCTAAACCAATCCTAATATGATCCTCCTCTATCAGAAGAATCATTCTAAAAATATGCCAGTTCTGTGACAGTGTGTGGTCAAAGTCTGAAATAGCCATCCTGAAAGCTTTCATGCAAGAGAATAATTTTACAGTCATGGTCACTAAGGAAATCCCTCAGGGCTAGAGTTAGCCCTAGTCCTTTCATCACTGAGAAAACCAGATTCTTTCCTTTAGAATTAAACCCACACCCTCTTTTTTAAGTGGGTCTTTGTAAAATTCAATACTGATTAGCAAAGGCAAGGGAAAAGGAATAAACTGTTATTATAATGCGTGATGAATTTCTGTTAACAGTGACAGAAAATTTGACAATGGAAATTGGTGATGTGCCTCTAACATAACTAATTAAACTGGTGGCCCTAAATTGTTGAAAAATAATGAATTTTCAAATGCTGGGGCGTGTATATATTTTTCAACAACAATAATAACCAAACAAAAGGCTCTCTGGACATCCATAGCCCCAGTGGAATGATCACCATGGTTTGTATTAGCAATGCAGGTCCCTGGACAGATGATACCTTGCTCTAAATGTGACAGCTTTTCTGGCTTTAAAAATGGAACCTCTTTTTTCCTGAAAGCATCTTCACTGTTCCTAAAATCACCCTTTTTTAAGTTTAAGGGTTTTTTCAAAACTTTTCTGTGATTCAACTATTCTCACTCTGTCCACCAATTCTACAATGAGAGATCAATTCCAAGAAGTAATTTTGGGAAAGCACAGAGCTTGAGCTACAATACAGTTGTCACAGGGTTATGCTCTGAAACAACCTGAATGTCCAAGAATGCTGTGGTGGGTAGGTCACCTCGAGTCAGTCCTGACCTAGAAAGACCCTGTGCACAAAAGAAGAAAACACTGCACCATCCTGCCCAATGATCCTGAGGCTTGAGCGCACTGCTGTAGCCAGAGTGCCCATCTGTCTCTTTCAGAACCTATCCCTCCTTCACTGCCCTTCTGCTTCACAAAGCTTTCCAGGAAAAGAGTTTGGTGAGATAAACTGGCTACAGACAACCCTAGAGTCTAGGAAAAATTAAAGAACAATATGGTCACTAAAGATGACATCCAAATGGCCAACACACATACAGAGAAATGCGCACAATTTAGCCATCCAGAAGATGCAGATCAAAGCAATAATGAGATACCCCCTACTCTAACAATGACAACCAAGATCCAAAAAAGGGAGGGGGAGAAAATAGGAAACACTGGAGAGGCTGCAGTGAGATTGGGACCTTCATACGCTGCTGTCGAAGCCATAGCAGAAGCACTGCAGAAAGTGATGTGGCCACACTTCAGGCAAATGGAAATAAAAGTACCCTTCTGCTGCTCTCCACTCCATAATGAATCACAGTGACCGAGGACAGGGTAGAACTGGCCCTGGGTACTTCTAAACACTTGGTAACAACATGTCATGAGTTGCTTAGCTTTCTTTTTGTTTCAGATATGTACATTTCTGACAGACTCTCTATATAGTCACTTCTTGAATAATATGTGGGAAGTAGCACTTTCCTAACCTGGTCTCACAAAGTAGTCATGACAGAATTTATTTAAGTGCTCTGAATTGAAAATGTACAGCAATAAAATCAGAGTTACAACTAACTGAAAAAGACTGCTTGATTACTATGCCAATCAAAATGACAAGTCTAACCTGGGTATTCCTCATTCACATTAAGATGGACAAGAATTCCCTAGCTTTAATTATTCAAGAAGACGTTAAAAAAAATACTGCTTCTAAAATTCCAACTCTTTAGTGCCCAGGTTTACTTTTCCAGAAGAAAAAAGCGTGTTTAAGCATGTCTGTGCACTCAGTAGATGCCTGCCAACAAATTCTCTCAGCAATACACATGTGTAAGTCTGAGTCAGGTGCCTTTGAAAAGGGATACTTTTTGTGTTGTGAAAAAATATATTTTTTGAGATCGGGTTAATATTAAACTTTAGCACAACTCAATTAAACAACTTCCCAGATCATGGTAACTTTGCAACATGTTTATAAGAATACTGTTCTTATAACAGCAAATATTTTATTTTGCTGCTTAACTTTTTAATGTTTTCTTAATTGGGAAACAATTCATACATCATATCATTCCATAGTTCAGTGACATCAAGTAGAATGTACAATTGCTACTACAATCAGTTTCCAAACATTTTTTTTCCTTCCTGGACTTCTTGACAGTGTCTCCCTTTGCTTACCCCTCACCGCCACCACTGTACCCCTGCCCCCTGAAGCCCTTATTCTACTTGCTGTCCCTATAGTTCATCAATCCTGGGTGCTATAAACTGAAGAAGAGAAAAGCATATAACACAGCATCAAGGGGATGACCTCCAGTGATTTAAAATCTCTGAGATCCATCCTACTATGAATGAACACAAACAAAAACAAAATAAAAATATAGAAAATATAGAAAACAAGATCAGGTTCAGCAATGCATCAAAGGGGATATCAACTGACAATTTTTTAACCATTTTATTGGGAGCTCTTACAACTCTTCTCAAAATCCAAACATTCATCCATTGTGTCAAGCACTTTTGTATATATGTTGCCATCATTAATTTCAAAATATTTTCTTTTTACTTGAGCCCTTGATCTCAGCTCCTCATTTTCCCTCTCCCTCACCCTTCCTGCTCTTGAACCCTTAATAATTTTTAAAAATTTCTCATATCCTACAGCAACTGCTGTCTCCCTTCTCCCACTTTTCTGTTGTCCACCCCCATAGGAAGGGGTTGTAGGTAGATCATTGTTATCAGTTCCCTCTTTCTTCCCCCATCTTCCCCTTACCCTCCTGGTATCTCTCTTCTCATTATTGGTCCTGAGAGGTCTATCTATCCTAAATCCCTTGTGCTTCAAACTCTTATCTGTAGCCATGTGCATGCTCTGGTCTGGACAGATTTGTAAGGTAAAATTGAGGTCATGAGAGTTGGGGGTAGGAAACATTAAAGAACTGCAGGAAAGTTGTGTGTTTCATTGATGCTATACTGCACCCTGACTGGCTCATCTCTTCCTTGTGACCCTTCTGTAAAGGGATGTCCAGTTGCCTATAATGGGCTTTGGATGTTCAGCTCACACACCCCTTCATTCACCTTGATAGGGTTTTTTGTTCTGCGTCTTTGATGCCTGCTACCGGATCCTATAGACACCTCATGATCACACAGGCTGGTGTGCTTCTCCCATGTGGGCTTCATTGCTTCTCACCTTGATGGCTGCTTGGTTCTCTTCAAGCCTTTAAGACTCCAGGCACTATATCTCGAAATAATAACTGGGTACCATCAGCATTCTTCACATTAGCTTATGCAGGCATTTTGTCTTCAGTGATCGTGTTGGGAGGATGAGCATCACAGAATGCCAGATTATTAGAACAAAGTGTTCTTAAGTTGATGGAGTACTTGATTCAATGCCCAATGAAACACAAATTTTTAACTTAGGTCTTTGATTTATGTCTTTGATCTTTTATACTCATATCTCTGATGCCTTCTGTTTAGTAACCACTTTCCTCCCATCCCTCAATTGTGGATAGAGGGAGTTTACCAGAGGCTTATTTCCTATATAGTTTCCATAAATGAATCTTGACCTCCCACTTCCACCCACAGCTTTCTGCTCCCCAGATTCTCACACTTTAGGCTCTGATACTAATTCCTCCTTCATCTGTGGACTATGTGATTATGATGTGATTCTTCCAGGTGGACTTACGAATCTCATTGAGATGGTTGCTTGTATGGAGACAAGCCTTTAAGACCCCAAACACTATTTTAGCTGATGGATAGATGCCATCTAATTTCTTCTCCACGTTTTGCTGTAGTACCCATATCATCTACATTCCATTCCCGAGGGTGAGTGTGGAGCAGGGCCATGATGTAAGAATTAATTGTTCTTAAATTGAAAGTGGGATTTAGTGTGAGCACGATGAAAGCATTTAGATGGAACAAGTACTTTAAGGAAGCTTGGGAATCCCCTAAAGATCAAGCAAGTGAGGAAAGACCTTCACCCTCAATGAATAAAAAACTAGTGGTAGTCCAGAAACTTGTGGAAGTAAACCATAGAATTGCCACTGATGCTACAGTTATGGAGAGCTCACATGTTTCAATATTTTCAATCTTAAGTGAACATTTTGACTTCAGCAAGCTTTCACCTTGATAGATTTCATGCCATATATATATATATATTCAGCCTCAGTCAGCTTTATAAACTGTATTCCTAAAGGTGCCAGCAGCACCAGTAACTAGGTACATGGTCAATACTTATATTTATCTTTCTCCTTTTACTTACTCTTTCAGAGATTCATTAAGATGAAAAACGGCAGCACCATATTGCTAAGCCATCTTGATTACTTTCCTAATTCATTTATCATGACCTTTGGAATGATGAGTTTGTTTTGGCCATCTAGTCATCCAGAATCCTGTTTTATTAAAACCTGTGTTCCGGATCCTCAGAGTTTCCTCACACATGGAACTTTGGTCTTACCTGTTAATTAAGAGAAGACACATGGCAGAATTTCTTTCTTTGATAAAGACACACAAGTGGATAATACACATGGCCACCGAGAATCACTATTTTAAAATGGCATTGTAGCATCCATGGAACTTTTATTTTTAAAAGGGCTATTTATTCCATAGCCTAGAATCGCTCTACAGAGAGGAGCACAAAAACAGGAAGGAAAGGTGTGCAGAGGCGTCGCGCACAGTACTGTGCGAGGGTCTACAGTGCTCTCATATAATCAACAGCAATGCTTCAAAGTAGATCACACGGCATTTAACTTAGAGATTGAAAAAAAAAAAGTAGGTCTCAATGATTAAAGGACTTTCTTAAGGTCATTCAGTGTGTATCGGATTTCAACCCATTAAACTGTGTGGTTCGTGCCTCGTCCTATTGATATTTTTATTCTCAACCATAAGCTTCTTGCATAAGATAGAAGGTTCATGTCACTTATTTTTCTCTATTCGGATCCTCCTCAGAGGAAAATTATCAGGCAACAACACTCAATCCCTTGCTCTCTCCCAGAGGCTGTACTTTGTGGCTTCCATTAAGACTAACCCAATGATTAAAATATACACTGTTCATATAATCTTTCTGAGGAACTTGGCCATCCATATGGGGAAAATCAACTGTGGAGTCCAGACTATCAGGACTTTCTTCCAATGTTCCTATTTCACAGGGTATGTTTGAACTGCCAACCATTCAGCTCGTTGTTATAGTAAAAAGCACCCGACTTTACCCAAATGGTTACCTTTGACCTTAGTTTATGTGACATAACCCTTGGAGTCATTGGAGTACCTCGGTCTGGGAATCCCAGGCCCTATCTCTGTTGATAAATAGGGGCTTCCCTGACTAGAAAAGACTTGTATGAGAGATTGGTACCATCTAATCCCAGGAATCATGATTTAATGTATGATTGGCCAACAGCCAAGAACATGACTCAGAGAGCTTCCTGGTGGCAAGAATCCCAACTTTCTGTACTTGCTGGCCACAACTCTGGGGTGGCTTTCCTCCAACTCCTTCAGGTGTCTTTTGACACTCTTACTTTCTGATTATCCGCCCTGGAGGGAAGCTCTGTGCTAACAACATTCTCAGACCTCAACCTATATGTCTCTTTGTTTGTGTCCCTTTATCTATAATAAATCTCATGTATAAGTATGGACTACACTCCATGAGATGCTGTGAGTCATTCCAGTGAATGTCATTCCATGGGCTGAAACATCAGAGCAAGAGAATCAGAGAGACACCAGAACTTGTGACTGTATTCTGAAGGAGGGCGCAGGGGAAGTCATCCTAGATCAATGGCCAGAAGAAGGTTGGGATACTGTGTGAACCCCCACACTTGATACCGGTCTCTACATATTTGGTCATCTGAAGGTTCATGTCCTTTTAATTTGTGACCGCAAGGTAAGTCATTCAAAACCAGCAGCCATTATTCAGGAGAAAGGTGAGGCATTCTATTCCCATAAGGTGCTACAAACTTGGAAACCCACTGGGACAGTGAAATCCACTTGATACCATGACTGAGTGAGTGAGTAAGAGGGATATTAAGATAGTGAGGAATTGGGCTGAGCCCCATTGGCGTAGTGGTTGTGCGCGGGACTGCGGCCCACGTGGACGGAGGTTCAATTCCAGCAGTGGGGCTGGGCCTCCTACTCCCACCACCGGAGAGCAGTGATGCCCCCCAAAACAAACAAACAAACAAACAAAAAGAAAAAAATAGTGAGGAATTATGGGACCAACATCTAGAAGATGAAAATTCATATAGATTAGCCACTTACTCAATAAAACATAATAAAAAGAGTAGATTGGAATATCCAGTTTGCAAAAATAATAAATGTCCCTAATAAATATTAAAAAGTTTCAAATCCCTCAGTCATAGAAGAAATGCAAAGAAATACTTTAATTCTGTACCAACACACTAATGTATCAAAAAGAGTAACTATTTAAATAATAATGATTGAAGGTGCACGTTAATAATGTTATTTATATTAAAAATAAAATAAGGTATCAAAACACAAAAATATATATCTAATGTGTGCATCTTTGTATATGAGTTATATAAATATCACTTTAATGAGGTATAGAATCAATATGGAATTTTAATTGGTCTGTTTTTCTTTATACATGCAAAAAGGGCAGTCATCTCTATTAAGTCTCACAGAAGTATATCCAGCTTCAGTTCCAAGATCTCTGGATATTATCTTTTCTGTACTATATACACATGATAAGTTTTTATATTCTTAAGTCTATCATAAAATTTTAAAGGCAAACCAGTTGTCAAATCAATCTTGATTCATGGCAACCTCCTATATGTCAGAGTGAAGCTCTTTTTACCTCTTGAACATCCTATGGCTATGTGACAATGATATGATTTGCAAGGATCATATCACTGCAATGCTTTAAAATTTATTGGATCTTGCTGTGTAAAGTAACACATGGTCTATTCGGAAGATTTTTCCCTGTACTAGAAAAGGACGTGTACTGCACTGCTATTGGGTCAGAGATTCTGTAAATATTTATGAGGTTACGATGGTTGATTGTGGCGCTTAGTTTTTCTGTACCTTTGTTGAGTTTCTTTTTGGTTGCCTGTTCTTCATAGACATGTTGTATTAAAGTGTTCTCCTACCAATGTGGACTTAACTAATCTTTTGCAGACATTTACTATGGCTATGTTCAATTGACCCTTTATAATATCCTCCCATATTTATTTTTGTTTGTTTGATTTTGGGAGGGGGGCATCACTGCCCTCTGGTGGTGGGAGTAGGAGGCCCTGCTGTGGAGCCACGGCTGGAATTGAACCTCCATCCCAGTGGGCCACCGTCCCGCGCACAACCACTACGCCACCGGTGCTCAGCCCCCTCTCATATTTCTAATAAATACTGTATAAATACTGAGTGATGTATTTTCATTTCACTTGACTTTTTTGGTTCCCATCAGCTGTCTTCTTATGTAGTAGACAATTTCCATCTCATACACAATTCTCTGTCCACTGTTTATGTAATGACGTTATAAGCAAGTTGGGTTGATGTGGGTTACCATCTGTTCTTGAGCAGGTGGTTCCAGTGTGAGCAGTTTCCCCTACTCAGTAAATGGATTACATGAGTGGCGAATGCTGCTGTGGCGGCAAGGTATGATTTCTGTCTCTCACCAAATGGGACACCTTTTTTGTTTTTATTTATTCTATATTTTAAATAGGAGAGAGGGAAAATTTGAAAGTGAAAAAAGAAACATGGAAACTTTAGCTACTAATTTAAATAAAAAGAAAACTTAGATGAGAAAAGGAAAGAAAGTAAACAAAAGGGCTGGTGGGGTGGGAACAAAAGACATTAGGAAAGAACAAACTAAGGAAAAGGAGAAACATGAGAAACAAAAGAAAATTAAGAAAATAAAATATATGTACTAACAAGGAAAGAAAAGAAGAATATAAAAGCAAAAATCGGAGAGTGGGGCACGCGGGGCAGTACTCCTGCTAACCAAGGAAGTGACAGGGACAAGACACTTGGTACTGGTTGGTGCCCTCTGCCAGTCAAAAGGGTTCTGAAGGTAGGCTGTCCAGACATGGATGATGTTCCCACAAGAATAGAAGATAACTGATATGAGTGTTCCTGCTCCCATAAGTTCCTGCCGATTCAGAGGAAAATTGAATTCAGGTTGCTTGATCCTGAAAGAAGTTACAATCTACCTAACAGTGGAAGGGGCAAGGTGCCCATCTGACAGTGTATATTTTTGCCTGAGGAGACGTAAAGGAAGCACCTCCAAGGTTGGGTGACATGTGCCTGGTACCCAATCCTCAAGGCTGTGCCTCCAACCACAGGTAGCACAGGGACTATGCAAAACCAGGTGTTACCAACTGTTGGCTGGGTGAGAGTTGAGGCTAACTATAATTTTAGTCACTAGAACATTTCATCAAACAAAGGGAGGATTGCACTTTCCTCCTCACCTGCCACCACCTGTGTGTATCCGTGTGCAGCCGTGTTAGTCTGGGTAAACTAGGGAAATAAATCCTCAGGAACTCAGATGCATATAAGAGAGAGTTTTATATAAAGGGTAAGTGTACATTAAGAAAGCATCCCGACCCAGCGCTGTCCAATCCCATAAGTCCAACATGAGCCCATATGTCCCACACCAATCTACAAAGTCTTCCTCAATCTCACAAAACACACACAATGACACTTACTGCAGAAGGAAAGTCAAATCGGTGAGCGTGTAAGCATCTCATTGCTGGCAGGGGTCTCCACGTGGCTGTTCCAGCACCCAGGGCTGCATCAGTGTAAGTCCATGTGGCTTCTCCTCAGGGACGTCTCACAGGGAGTGAGCCTTGCCAGCTGAAGCAGGGAACTGATGAAGGCAGCTGCACCATGGTCTAACCATCAAAAAGCAAGAGACTCAAGAACTAGAAAAGCAAGACTCACCGAGCCATCCATGTCACCTAGTCATTCATCTCTCCGCCCTTCAGTTAATCCCACCTGTGTTTATCAGCCAGGTTGACACAATACACTTGGACTATCTCAGCAGTCATTGGTGGGTAGAGGTAAATATCAAATCACTGTCTGACTGAAGGCTGTCTGAAATATTTCAAAATGACTGTGATATATTGGGATAGGTGACAATTCACCCATTCCATGCCTTACTCACCACTTTTTAAAAGTTTCCTCTTTAATTGGTATTCAACCCCTGTCTCTATCCTCTTCTCTGAAACTCAAGGTAACAGAACTATAATCTGCATCTTTTTCATTTGATTGCTCATGTGTTGGTTATAGAGGATCTGTCTACTCTGCCATCTTGCCAGAAGTCCTAGACAAACAAGTTTGAGGAAAAAAGAATGAGAAGCACTCACATTTACTAATTTAAACTTCTACTAAAATATGGTAATCAAGACAGTATATTACTGGCTTCAGAGTAAGTGGTAAAGATTGGGAGTCCACAAATTAGCCCATATATCTTTGAGTACTTGATTTTTGACACAGGCACCAAGATCATTCAATAGAGGAAAATAGTATTTCAATAAAAATCAGTAATGTTGCATGTAAAAGAATTAAGCTAGACTCTTATCTAACATGACATATGAAAATTTGAAGCAACATTAAAGTTGCAATGAAAGAAGAATAGATTTTGCCACTTTAAAAAATGATGTCAATACATTAATAGAAAAGAAAATCAATTCAAATATATCAGTTATCTCAATATAATAACTGAAACTATTAGAGGAAAACATAAGGTAAAATCTTCATGTCATTATATTTGACAAATTATTCTTAATAAAATTTAGACGCATAAACAGAAAAAAAGATAATGAGTTGGACTTCTTCAAAATTTTAAATTTCTGTGCTTCAAAGGACACATAAAGAAAGTAAAAAAGACATCTACAAAAGAAAGAAATAGTTTATAAATCATATATCTTATAAGAGTTATATCTAGACTACATAAACTTAATAATAAAAGGCACATAAAACATGTTTTAATAGAAATTTCTCCAAAGAAAATACACAGATGACCATAAGCTCATAAAAAGATGCTCAACATCTTTAATGAGTCATTAAGGAGAAGCAAATAAAAACCGGAGTGAAATGTTACATCACATTTACAAAGGTAGCTATATTCAAAGGTATTTTTTGTTTGTTTTAAAAGAAGATCATGACAGAAGAGAGAAGTGTTTTCCTTCAATGAGATTACTTAGAAACTCAGGCTTATGGCATAGCTCAGCTTCAAACAAGGTCTGTCACAATGACAAAGGAAAAAGAGCAGAAGAGGCCCTCCCACTGGCAGTTAAATCCTTCATCCCAGACGCATGGATCTATCTCACTGCTGCTCCACATAGCCTAGCAGTGATCTCACAGCTTCATCCTACTTCAAGAGAATGAGAAATTCAATCTAACAACATATCAAAACCTGAAGATGTTTTGTAACCAATAGTTAGTGAACAAAAGAATATTGTGTCTGTAAATGCTGTCATACTCTCCATGAGACTACCCTCTCAGCTTTAGCTATATATCCTCATGTAAGTAGATTAATTTGCACAAACTCATTTTTCCTACAGACAGATATCTCCTTCGTGAGAAAACATTGTTTCCAATATGTGTCACAGTTGTTTGTTGTTTGCCTTTTTCAACGCCAACAAGTGTCACCACCAACCGCCGTCACAAGCACCAGTAACTTTATCAGGATAAGCAGTAATACGTATTCAATATAAAGTCTTCGTTCCCCAGAAAAGAATCACTTCTGAGCTCTAATCACTTCAGGGCTCTAAATCTTGACTTCCTCAGAGGAGAATCACTTCACTGCTTATGATGGGTAGGTTTGTTATGCCAACATGGCCACAGAAGATTGGTGGATCTGTTGTGACGGCACAGCCAATGAGCGCGCAGGATGAGTTGAGGGGCAGATGTGGGAGGGGCTTCGCAGGCCCCCCCCCCCTCCCTCTCTCTTGCTTCCGGTCCTTCAGACCAGAGAGCTGCCTTGTTCTTCCTGTGCTTTGACCTCCAAGCAACACTGCCCGTGGGACACCTAACCGTGGACTGTGTTACTGTGAGTTGAGGATCCTTCAAGCCCTGCTTCGCCACGCTCCTGAGATATACATCTCTTGAGCTGGGGACTGTTGGACTCTGTCATCTGGCTGACAGTTGGTGACTGTTGCTCTGCTGTTTGCTGCCTGTAACCAATAGCCTGGATTGCTCTACAGAGGACTCCAGTGAGTTGCACTGAGCAACCTGTATTGTCTTATAGTTAACTTTTTCCAGTGAGTTGCACTGAGCAACCTGTATTGTCTTATAGTTAACTTTTTCCAGTGAGTTGCACTGAGCAACCTGTATTGTCTTATAGTTAACTTTTTCTCTTATATACTTTTCTCTTTATATATAAATATATAAAAATAATTACTAGTGTCCTGAATTTTATTTCTCTAAGAGAACCCTGCCTGACACACTGCTAATACTACACAGTAGCACAAATCCCCCTGACTGGCTACACCTCCTCACTATAACTCATCTGTTTCGCATCACATCATTAATACTTCATCCGCTTTAAAAAATATTTTTCTATTCTGTAACTAGTTGCTTTACCCCAAGTTCTTTCTATCTAACAGCCAGTGTTAGGCCAGGTAAACCAGAGAAAGAAACCCAGAGATATGTTTAAGAAAAAGCTTTATATCAAGAAGTAATTGTATATCGAGAAAACATCCCAGCCCAGTCCATCTCAAGTGCATAAGTCCCTCTTCAAACTCACAAAGCAACATGCAATGATGCAGAATGCAGAACTATCACAGGCCGATGGGTGCAAAGCCCCATGGACCCAATGGCGGTGGATGCATCTCCAGGGCTCTGGCAGGTCCCAGCATGTCTCACCAGCAGGAAGATGGAGGTGGGGGAGGTTCCCAGAACCTTCCTTATGAGAAGGTCATGGCCTTAAGGTGGTACCACCAGGTTGTAACATGATTGACAGGCTAAATTCTACTTCTATACTTTTATATATCAAGTTGACATGAAATTATGTAAACCTCCCTTTCATTGTTTTTCTAGTCAACAGAAACTCTTATCTACTTTTTTCCATAGGACTACAGTTGAATAAATAACCTAAAATTGTATCATCTGGGCTTGCTATTTGACCCTTCTTGTTTTTCCCAACTGTGGTGGTAATGTACATGATGTCAATTTCATGATTGGGATACAGGGATGGAATCCATCCAGTCAATCGGGAGATACCCAACAAGTAGCCAATGAAGCCTCTGTGTGGGCGTGCATGGCTTTCTCCTGAGAATTCTGCAAAGTCTTGCAGGGTTTCCTTCCTGGAGAAGAGAGAACATTTTCCTCAGTTGTTGGGAGTCACTTGACTGACTAGGCAAGATGGCAGCATCCAAGGAACTGGAAAAGCCAGAGGAGAAGCCACATGGCTTTACCCTGATGGAACCAGACCTCTGAAGGCAGAAAAGCCACAGAGAGGCCCCTGCCAGTGCTGAGATGTTTCTACCACCACTGGATGCTGTTGATGGACCCTGAGCCCTAGAAATGAGGAGCCATGAGGAGACCCCTGCCACCAGGACTCTGCACCTACTGGCCTGTGACTTCGTGAGTTGGAAGGAGACTTTATAGACTGGTATCAGACATATGGGTTAATGTCAGACTTATGACTTTGAACTGGATTGGGTTGGGATGCTTTCTTAATGTTCCATTCCTCTTGTATATAACTCTTTCCCTTATATCCATATGCGCCTATGAATTTGTTTCTCTAGTCTACCCGGATTAACATGCCAATATCCAGATTCTTCTTGAATCCTTCAAGCTTCCTTTCATTGTAAAATAAAAACAAACACTCTCTTTCACTAAGTGCTCCTTTTCCCTAAAACAGTAGTGTTTCAGAATCGGTACTCAACTAGAAACATGTCAGAGAAATGCTGTTCTGTGTCTACATTAATTATTAAGCTTCATTTTCTTTCTAATAAAAATCACTCAAAGTTTAGACCCCTGATAGTCCAGTGTTTAGAGGACTAGTAGTTCAAACCCACCAGGAACATTGTAGAAGAAATAGTGTAACAGTCTACTCTTATAAAGATGTATAACCTTGGAATACTTAAGGGGAATTTCTACTTCATCCTGCAAAGTGAAATAAACTTGATGGTTAACAAAGTTCTAGTCTAGTACCAAAATCAGTTCTTAGGCAGAGATGCCTTGAGTTCTAAGAAGATGTGACGTTCACAGTAGTCCCAGTGCAAAATTTTATGATCATTGTCAGTCTCTTTAGAGAGAAAAGTTTTCAAAAGAGTATGCCAGCTATTCGACAACTCTAAACTATTTAAATCTAAAGAGTCCTCAATATTTTTAATAACGCATGATGTGATTCATTATGCTCTGCACTCTAACTTGATATAAATTAATTGTAAAATTATTATTATTTATTTTTCTCTACTTTAGCTTGTAATTAATTATTGGTTTTACAGGGAAAATACTTTGTACATTACTAAGAAAATTTGAATACTCTCTTATTCAACACATTTGTTATTTAATTGAAAGTATCAATTGAATTTAATTAACCATGTGAACAAAAACTTAAATCAAAAGTTGGAAGAGTTGAATGAAAATCTGAGTATGAAAACTCGTCTGAATTAAAAATATCATTTTATGTCTCACTCTATCAGTTCTAAGATAATACTTTACTTAGGATTCACTTTTACCTACCACAATTTGTTATTGATATAATCAGCTTTAATTAGAATGCTGAGCAGGATAAGGACTTTTTATGGTTAAGTCAAGTTCTAAAACAGTAAAAAGACTAAAAAAATGGACTTTTGTCATTCTAAAATCACATTTTAAAAGTTATTAGTCTATTTCACTATTTGAGTAAATTATTGATGCTTGGACATACATGATTATAATGCAATTTCTGATACACTGTTCTCATATAAAGCAGAAGAAGTACAATGAAGGCTTCCTTAGTTTAGAAGGAAAACAGTAATTGCTTTCCCAAACAAAATGATCATTTATTTTATCAAAAATTCACACACACAAAAAAATTCAGCTCCTTCACTCTTTGGTCAGAAACTTAAATATTACTGTTAACTTATTTCTCTTTTTCTTTCAAGAACTTTCAAATGACGTCAGTATATTTTACATTTTTAATGAGAGATGTCTTATATGCATATTTATTGTGATTAGTGACTTACATTTTGATACACAAAAAATAAATGCATGAAAAGAATTTCGTATTTATTTTACATGATGATTCAGCAGATACATTCATCTAGCAAGATAGAAGAACTCTAGTATATCAAGACTTCTACATTTTTCATTTATTTTGCTTTAATTGTCCTCCCTATTCATTCCCTTAGCTCTTCTAAGGATCAGTAAATAAAACAAAGTAATTTGCACATCGATAACTATAACTGTGCTTAAAATTATGGACAGGGATATTGCTTTGCTCAGCTCACCAAAGTGTTCTTGTAAGGTGCCAGCAAGCCAGTTCTGACACAAAGTGACCTAGTGTACAACAGACGGGATCACCACCCAGGCATGCCCGTTCCTCACTGTTCTTCTTTTGTTTGAACTCATTTTTGTAGTCACTGTGTCAATCCTTCTTGTTGCAAGCTATCCTCTTTTTTTCCCTGTCCCTCTACTTTCACAGGCATGATGTCCTTCTCCAGATAATGGTCTTTCCTGTAACATGTCTAAACTGCGAGAGACTAAGTCTCACCATCCTTTCCTCTAAGGATCACTCTGGTTGTACTTGTTCCAAGAGAGATGTTTATTCTTTGGAAAGTACATGATACCTTCAACATTATTCAGCAGCACCACAAGTTAGATATATCGATTTTTCTTCGTCTTACTTATTCAATATCCAACTCTCACATCCACATGAGGCAATTGAAACTACCATGGTTTAGGTCTAACCCAGGAGAATTCTCAAAGTAAGCTTCTTGCTTCTAAACACTTTAAAGAGGTCCTGTGTGGCAGATGTACCCAACGCAATGACTTGTTTGATCTCTTGATGTCTACTTCCGTGAACACTGATTGTGAATCCAAGCAGGATAAAATCCCTGTCAACGTCAGTCTTTTCTTTCTTTGTCACAATGTTAATTATTGGTCCAGTTATGAGGATTTTGCTCTTTACATTGAGCTGTAATCCATATTGAAGGTTGTAATTCATAATCGACAGCAAGGGCCTCAAGTCCTCACGCTCAGCAAGCCAAGTGTGTCATCAGCATATCTCAAATTATAACTCAAATGTTAACTTGCCCTCCCCCAATCCTCATGCCATATTCTTCTGATTATTTTCTCAGTATTCAGATTCATTAAGTATTGTGACAGGATACAATTCTGACATACACCTTTGCTGATTTTAAACCATGCACTATACCCTGTTTTTTGTTTGTTTTGTTAGACTTGATTTTGCATAACTACATCTTGATCCATGAATGAACACAATGAAGTATTCTATAATTCCCACTTTTCTCAAGGTTATCCATAGATTGTGATGGCCCACACAATATAATACTTTTGCATAGTCAACAAAATACAAACAAATCTCTTTTTACTACTCTCTGCTTTCAGGCTATATTCATCACACATCTCAAATGCTATCCCTGTTCCATGTCCTATTTTAATCCAGCCTAGCCTGAGCCTCTGCTAGCTTCCTGTTGACATACTGCAGCAAATACTGTTGGAAGATGCTATCAATATAGTTCAATATTTGAGCATTCTGTCCTATTACCTATCTTGGGAGTGTGTACAAATATGTAGCTGTTCCACTCGGTTAGCCAGGAAATTGTCTTTCAAATTTTTGACGTGAACTAATGAGTTCTCCCTGTCTTCATCTGCTTGTTCAAATATTTCTATTGGAAGTCCATTAATTCCTGGAGTATTCTTTTTGGCTGATGCCTTCAGTGCATCTTGGATGTCTTTCTGTAGTATCATTGGTTCATAATCATACGCTACTTCTTAAAATGGTTGTAGATCTACAACTTCTTTTTTACAAAAAGACAGTGTATTCCTTCCATCTTCTTTTGATGCTTTCTGTAATGTTCAATATTTTGCTCATACAATCTTTCAACATTTTAACTCCTGGCTTCTGTTTTCCTTTAGTTCTTTCAGTTTAGGATATGCTGAGCATGTTCTTTTTTTCCTTTTTTGTTTTATAACTCAAGGTCTTTGCATTATAGTATTTTACTTTGTCTTGTCAAACTTCCCTTTGAAATTTTCTGTTCAACTTTATTAATTAATGAGTTTTTCCATTAACCTTAGCTATTCTATGATTGAGAGCAAGTTTCTTCAGCAAACAGAGGGAAACTGTCAGTATTTCCAGATGATGTGATTTTATTTGTAAGGAATCCCAAAGATTGCACACACAATAAAAAGATAGTTAGAAACTGAGGATTCAGTAAAGTAGCAGGATACGGTGTTAATAAGCAAAAATCATTTAGATTCCTGTATACTAATAAATAAAGCTCTGGAAAATACATGTAAAAATACCATTTAAAATAGCCATACCAAAGATGAAATACTTAGCAATAGACCTAACCAAAGAAGCAAAAGATATATGAGTGGTATTCAAAACACACCTAGACTTTTTTTTGTCAAACCTATGCATTTATTTTTTTTATGAAACAACCCTATCACCTTCAAAATTCTCTCCATTACACTTAATATATTTGTTAAATCTGTGATTCCATTCTTGGAAACATTTTCCAAAATGATCTGTTTGGATAGCTGACAGCACCTCCATTGTGTTTTTCTTTCCTTCACCTCTTCTACGTTGTCAAATCACTGTCATTTCATTTTCCTCTTCATTCACAGAAACAAAAAGAAGTTGCATGAAGTGAGAGAATGTGAGTAAGGGACATGGGACAAGAGAAGCATGTTTTTTCCAGACACTAGTGCACTGAGATGGCTGTGTGAGCAGGTGTGTTGTCAGGATGGCAAAACCAGCCCCCTGTCAGGCCTTTGTGTTGAACACTGTTATGCAATATTTTCAGAACCTCTAAACAGAAAGCTTAATTAAGAGTCTGACCTTCGGGCTGAGCCCCGGTGGCGTAGTGGCTGTGCGCGGGACTGCGGCCCACTGGGATGGAGGTTCAATTCCGGCTCCCAGGAGCAAAGGCTGGGCCTCCTGCTCCCACCACCTGAGGGCAGTGATGCCTAAAAAAAAAAAAAAAAAGAGTCTGACCTGATAGAATGAACTGCAAATGCACTATGATGTGACATTTTCCTCAATTCAGGAAGGTGATAGAAATCCAGAACAAGGCCTGTTATCAAACGTCATTTCACCTTTTTTGGAAACAAGAAAACTACTCATCCACTTGATCTTTTTCCCACAGTGTTTTCCTTATAAGCTGTGTTCAGCATCACAACAGTTTCTGCATCATTTTTCCCAAGCAGGAATCAAAATTTCACAGCCACACTCTGTTCCTGTAAATCAACCAACACAAAAAACTGTGGATCACACAAAACTGCTTTCATGAAAAAATTCACTGTGACCATAGAGAACCTTCCCAGGAGATGCCACTGGGGGCACTAACTCAGAGTGAGCTGCTCGATGCTCACCTAGCAGGAAAAGTGTGTACTATGAAAGTTCTGCACAGAGGCATTTTTTCTAGGTTTTGTGGGGGGAGGTACTCCCGTATATAAAGAAAACTACAAAACATTTTATAGGAAACCAGAGACCTACACAGAAGGAAGACTATCCCATGTTCATGGATAGTAAGACCATATTGTAAAAATGTTAATATTATTCACATTGTGTATCTATAAATACACAAAAATTCCAGATCAAATCCCAACTTTATTCTTTAAGGAGATGAAAAAGAAACTCATTTCCAACTTCATATGGAGAGGGGAGAGATGTAGGGTCAGCAAAACATCTTAAAAAGAACAAACCTGAACGCCTCATACTACCAATTTCAAAAACTATTGCATGACTATAGAGTCAAAACAGCCTGATATTGGAACAATGATAAATGCACAGACCAATGGAACAGAATAGACACCCAAGAACAAATGCATTCACCCATAGGCAGCCTACTTCAACCAAGGATAAAAAAACATTAAATTGGAAAGAGACAGTCTCATAAACAGATGTTGCTAGCAAAATCAAGTCTCCATTTGCAGAATGAGACCAGATCCCATTTTGCCCTATGTACATAAATGAAATTCATGATAGAGCAAAGCCTAAATTTAGATATAAAAGCTAGGAGAGGGCTGAGCCCTCGTGGCGTAAGTGGTTGAATGCGGAACTGTGGGCTGCTGGCTTGGCAGTTAAAATCGAGTGGTGGTTCTCAGGAGCAGCGCTAGGTAGCTCCCACAACCACCAGAGGGCAGTGATGCCAAAAAAAAAAAAAAGCTATGAGAGTCATCAATGATAGAATTGGGGGCTTGTTATAGGACACATACATACTACCAAATACAATAAAGAAAACACACAGTAGAAGACAAAACTGATGGTTGGAACCTACTAAAAATAAGACATATATATTAAAAGACTTCATCAAGAGTTCAAAGAAGGTCCATGGGTTGAGAAAAACTTAGTAATGACCTAATAGTCAGAGGACTAGTGACTAAATCTATAAACTTCTGCAACACCACAAAGGAATAAAACAAAAGCTGAACCCTGGTGGCGCAGTGGTCATGTGCAGGACTGCGGCCCACAGGGTTGATGGTTCAAATTCAGCAGCAGCTCTCCAGGAGCAAGCCTGGGCTTCCTACTCCTACCAGGGCAGTGATGCGAAAAATAAAAAGAATAAAACAAATAACCTAATTAAAAAGTGGAAAGAAGACAAGAATAGACACTTCACCATAAATGCCACCTAAATGATTAACAAGCACATGAAAATAACCTCATGATCACTAATTATCCAGGAGTTGCAACTTAAAATGAGACGTTACTTTACACCCACAATGAAAGCCCAGTTCAAAAAAGTAGAAAACAACAAATTCTGGAGAAGGTCTGGAGAGATGGAACTCGTATCTACTCTTGGTGGCCTTGTAATTATGTACAACTATTATGGAATGTGATATGGTGCTCCCTAAAACAACCTGAAATATAAATACTATAAAAACCATCGATATCTCTGCAACACATATATTCCAAAGAGGTAAGAGACAGAACATGAACTGAGATATGCTCACCAATGTTCATCACAGCACAGTTCACAAAAGGGAGAAGCTGAAAACCGTCCCAAAACCAATTAGTAGAAGAACGAACAAAGAAACTGGTAGATGAGCGCAATGGAATGATCTTGATCTGTAGAAAAACGATGGAATCCCAAAACCACAAAACCCCTTATGACATGGACTGGCCTGGAAACCATTACGTTGGGTGAAGTTAGTAAATCATTAAAGCACATGTATTGTATATAACCACTGCTCTAAGTATACACACCAAGACCTAGGCAGGTGTCTGTTCTCAGTTCGTGTAACCTAAGACTTCTGAGCAACAGGTGATATGCCTGCATCACGCTCACGACCCATGTGTCTCACCGCCATTGAGTCAACGCTGACTCATGCTGCCGCCCTGTGGGTTTCTGAGACTGTCACTGTCTATGGGAGGGAGTAGAAAGCCCTGTCTGTCTGTCACGGAGCTGCTAGTGGTTTCAAACCGCCAATCATGCGAATTGCAGCCCAAGACATACCCATTACACCACCAGAGCTCCAGGATCCATATATCATGACCCCCTTATTTGTACAACTTAGTAATCATTTTGACGGAGGACGTCTCACCTCCGCTGGGATTGGTTTCTCATAGTGGGAGAAGACAAACCGGTCCCTGACAGATAAAATTGTTCTCTCATCATGCCAAATCGGCCGATAATCCTACAAAATGACTAAGTGAAATTTAATGGAAACTCAAGTCCAGAGGTTTGCAGGAACATATTTGTTTCAGAGAAGGTAATTTCACTTCTGTTGGTGGATAGATCACATAAGGTAACCTTCCATTGGGAAAAGCATTTAACATTACTTGTCTACTTTGTAGACCCCAAAAGGAGAATACCTGCAGATCTGTTTTACTAAATGGTCACTTTTGACCTGGTTTTTGCCCAGTTCTTAGTGACCCAGGCTGTAAGTGATAGACAACCTGTATTTTAAACCCTGTTTTTCATAGACCACACCAGAATGCAGCTATTTGAAAACCACACTAAAATACGACCTTCGTTCTGCCTTAATGAGCATTTTTGAAAGTTTTGCCCTATATCCAACCCCCAAATGTTTGCATAAATAGTGTCCAGTAACTTAAGTTTTTGATCTGTACAGGTCAACAATCCATGCGTTTTGATCTAGAAAGCTGTTTACATGTGTATGCTTTCCCTTTCAAAACAGTATTTGAAATTTTTATAATAGTGACTATATTAATGGCACTATTAAGAGAATTGCCACATGGAGATTATTTGCAATGTTACCTACTTAGAGTATAATGGTGGTTGTAAAGTGGAATCTGAAAATATGCTAATATTGATAAATGAATGGATTTGGGGCTCATACTTAATTGCAGCCCTAATCTAAGAACAATCAGTTCATTTAACATGGCCCTGCTTACTTTAATACTTCCCCTCATGAAGAGATCACTGAAGACATAAATGCTATATCAAAGGAGAGTGAAGAACTCAGATGGTGCTTGACAATCAGGAAGGGTAGTGTCTGGGACCTAAAGACTGTCTTAAAATAAGCAACCATGTAAGTGAGATGTAAGCTAAGTTCACAGGGAAGAAGCACACCACCCTGTGCAAGCCACAGGGTGGCTGAATAATAAAAAAAATCCAGGATGAGAGGAAGGAGGGGTATTATAGTTTAAATGATGAGCATTCAGTTTGCAGAAAGCTCTACATGACAGTAAACACCTCAAAACCACTTGCAGAGATCCCCCCTGGATTCAGCCCCGGGTGAGTCCTCTCTCACCATTGACAAAAGATGTGAATAGCCTTGCTAGCAGAATAGTTTGATTGGAAAGTAGATCAATGAGCTGCCGTTAGGTTAAAATATAACACATTATCATTTGTTCTCCTTTTTGACACATTTTAAACTTGTTCTACAGAGACAGTAACTGGATTAATAGTTTCTTGAGATTATAGCAAAGGAGGGTAGGAGACAATGGGGAGTTAATATTAAGCAAATGATATAAGAATATATTCTAAAACTGATTGTTACCATGATGTCACAACTCTTTTTAAATATGCTTAAACTATTGAATTCTATAACATATACATTATATGATAATTACACTGAAAAACAAAAGCAAATGGTGCCAGCAAAATTAGACCTCCATCTGCTAAATAATGAAGCAGAACCTATATCTCAAGAAAAAATTTCAAGCCTTGAGTTGCAATATTAAAAACTCGATGAGCAAAATATTGAAGAGTACAGGAAGTATCCAAAAAGATGGGAAGAAAACAGAGAGTCACTGCACCAAACATTCCACCATTTCAGGATGTAGCAAATGAGCGAGAAGCAATGATACTGAAGGAAGAAGTTCAAGATACAGTGAGCATTCGCCAAAATCAAGGCCCTAGGTATTGATGGGATAGCCACAGAAATGTTTCAACAAGTTAGTGATGCCAGGAAAGACATTTGGAAGACAGACTTGCCCAACTGACTGAAAGCCATCCATATTTGTACTCATTCCAAAGAGAGGTGACCCAGAGGAATGCTCAAATGATAGAACAATATCACTGATGACACATGCATGTAAAGTTTGGTGGAAGATTATTCAACAGCTGCTATAACAGTACATTCACAGGGAGCTGGCCAGACTCAGAAAGGAAGTGGAACAAAGGAGATCACTGCTGGTATCAGGTAGATCTTGACTGCAAGAAGAGAATACGGATAGTTTGTTTGCTTGTGTTGCATTGACTATGCAAAGGCATTCAACTCTCTAACGATGGAAAGTCTTGAGAACAGAAGTTCCAGAATTCTTAATTGTGCACATGGATCAAGAGGTAGATGTGCAAACAAAACAAGGAAAGACAGAATAGTTTAAAATCAAGAAAGGTATGTGTCAGGGCTATAGCCTCTCACCATACTTATTACATCTGTCTGCAAAACAAATCGTCAAAGAAACTAGACTATATGAGGAAAAAGTCAGCATCAGAGTGAGAGGAAGGTTGATTACCCACCTGTGATATGCAAATGACCCAACCCTGTTTGATGGCAGTGAGGAGGACTTGAAGCACTTGCTGATGAAGATCAAGCACTGCAGTCTTCTATATGAGTTACAACTCGACGTAAAGACCAATATCCTCACAACTGGACTCATAGGTAACATCTTGATAAGTGGATAAAAGACCGAAACCAAGAATTTCACCTTACTTGGATCTGCAGTCAATGTTCCGAGTAGATGACACATTGCATTGTATACATCTGCTGCACAAGCCCTCTTTACAGTATTAAGAAGTAAGGATATTACTTTGAAGACTATGGGTTCAAAAAATTGGAAAGGCACTCTAACAACCAAAGAAGTTGAAGAAAGCCTGAGAACAATGAGTGATGCTATGAAGAGGTACAATTTTAGAATAATCAGATTGCTGGAACAAGACATAATAAAAAAAAATCAATAGCCAAGATAGCAATGGAATTCCTGGAAGAAAACTTTCCCAAATTAATGAAGAAGAATCAGACAATCATCCAGGAAGCAGCGAGATTACCAGTTGGACTGAACACCAAGAAGAGCACACGAAGGCATAGAGTCAAACTATCCAACTTTGAGGAAAAGGAGAAAACTTTAAGAACAGTTAGAGGAAAAAAAAGCAATTACCTAAATGGGTAGTCAGATAAGAATATGCTCAGACTTATCAGCAAAAACTATGAAGAGGCGTGAATGGAATAGAATCTTCCAAAAGTTGAAGAACAATGCTATCCCAAGAATAAGTGTAGTATGGCTAAAATATTCAGATTTCCTCTAGTTCTTTAATGCTTCCTCCTCCCCACGATCGTGACCTCAATTCTATCTAACAAATCTGACTAGGACAAGAGCACGTACACTGCTACAGAGAAGAGCTTACCACACAGGGACTCCAGGACACATAAACCCCTCAGGACCAATAACGAAAATAGGATAAGACGGTAATGGTACAATGAGGGGAGAAAGGGGGAACCTATCACAGTGGTCTACATATAACCCCCTTCCTAGGGGGATGAACAAAAAAAAAAAGTGGGTGAAGGGAGACAGCAGTTGATGCAAGACATGGGGCGGGGGGAATTAATAAATTATATGGGCCTCAAGAGGGAAATCCACCCTGAATTATATGGTTAACCATACCTTGTAACCAAGTTTCTTTTCAGCCCTTAGTGAACCAGACCTCATAGACTGCCTCGATCTTAGATTTTGTCATCTTGAAGTATAAATTAGACTACATAGGCTACATCTGAAAGATGTGACTCAGAAAAAACACTAAATGAAATGGTCTTTACCTTAAGCACACATGTTGCAGATTAGACTTAAAACTGTAACGACCTAATGAAAGAATAAGAGGAGTGCTACAACTCTAGGATTTTTTAAAAGCAATAAAATTAATTTAGAGACATACATTTTAGTTATAAAGCTACAAAAATACATATGTGTATATCTATAGATAGATGGTAGATGGTAGATGAGAGATAGATAGATGATAGATAGATAGATAGATAGATAGATAGATAGATAGATAGATAGATAGATAGATGGTATCACAATGGAATCAGGCTGATGACTGAGGCGGAGGTGGAGAGGAATAGAGTAGTGAAATGAACACTTGATGTGGAGGGTTTCGGGGGTGCCTGACAAGGTTTGTCCCTTTCATGGGTGATAGTTTCAAGAGTGTTCACCAGAGAATAATTCTATGTAGATAAATGTATTTCATAATAAATTGCTAACAAAATTTTAGTAATAAAGATGTTTGTTTTTTAGAAACTTTTTTTTAAGTTCACATGGAAAAAAGTTGGCCAGGGCTAAACTTTTAACTTAATGTTATTTTTTTCTTAAGTTGGTTCTGTGCGCCTTTGGATGATTTGGACAGGCATCAATATTTTTGCCATTAGTACTTTTCAATATCGATGTTTTCCCATATTATAAGACAAAAAGTGCTTATAATTATCCTCTTGGACCTTAAAAAAATCAGAGTGACAAGATTTTGACTGAAATTTTTCCCTGGAGAAGAAAAGAAAGAACACAAGGTTCTTCATCTTAACTGTATGTCTCTTTGTGTGCACCCACCCCCCATTCACTCCCTTGAGATGAACAGTAGCTGCTGTAAGTGGTGCTAATTTTTCTAAGGCTTTGGATGACAGGAAAATCCCCAAATCCATTTACAGATCCCCACTGAGATTAAGTCTCCATTGAATTCCCTCATTCCACTGACCAGCAAACGATATGACCAGTCTTGTTTCAAACAGAGTGCATTAGAACGTGGATTATCACAAATATCGATAAGTTAAAATTTAACATCTTACCTTGTTTCCCCATTTGGCCCATTTTTCACTTGTTCTAGTTTTTATTATTTTTGACTTTCTTTTAGATTGAAATTATTTGGTACTTTATTTTGTAATTGTTGAGATTTTTTGGTATATTTTTATACAAAATTCATCATATGTAAATCTATAGTGACAATAACTAATCATTTCTTAGAGGTTGGAGGAAAATAGGAAGCTAATAATGAATACAAGAATGGAAAAAATTTCTAAAATTGATCATAATAATTCGTATGCAACCCTTTTCATTATATTTCCACCATTGAATTGTATGGTATGTGAAGCATATGTCAATAAGATTGTAAATAAACCAAAACAGCAGCAGTGGACATTTATATTCGTTTGGAGCTACGATATGCTCTTCATGATAACGATGACACTTAAAATAATTTTGCAGGGCATCAAAATTAGCAACTGGAGGAGAATATCTCAGACGCAGGGAAAAAGGTGTAAAAATCACGAGGAAAGAAAACCTGATACGCATAAAGAACGGTTAAGGAAGGAAATGAGCAGGGCCAATAAATTGTATAAACCATTGTGTGGCTTAGAATCATGAATCTCCAGTGAGGAGTTTGCTTTTTTATCCCTTCGACCCCAGGGAGCTAGAGAGCCCTGGTGGTGTAGTGGTTAGGTGTTGGACTGTGATTCTCCTGGTCGGCACTTGGAAACCATGAGCAGGTCTGAAGGACAAAGAATGGACCTTCTGCTCCCATAAAGTTACAGTCTCAGAACCCCCCCAGGGCTCCCGACGAGTCCGCACCGACTGAATAGCGGGGAGTTTGTTTTTGTGGTTTGTCCACAGGCAGCCAATATTTCAGCAAAGCTGCGAGATGATCAGAATTATATTTCAGAATAATCGTTTTTTATTAGAAAACAAAACAAGATAAAAAGCTTAATCTTCAAGCCATGATTTTATTTCCCCAGTGAGAATCAGGCACCATTTCAGTGCTTACACAAATAATCCGTTTTAAAAGCAATTTTGCATACTTTCTCTTCACGGAAACTCGGCAGTCCGAGTTATCCTGACTCTGCCTCTCACTAGGTTCGTGACCTTGAAAAGCACGTTCACCTAGATACTTTAAGTGCCTCCATGTGTTGCAGGGCAAGTGTAATAGTATTGTTAAGCTTAAGTGACTTAACACATGTCAAAACCTTTGGTTCTGTACTTTTTGTACAATAGACTTACAATAAAACAAGTATTATGGTTATGATTATCATCATATCATTTTATAAGGAAAAAGAAATGAAAAAGGGTCCATTGATTTGCCCAAGCTAACTGAGCATAGAAAAGTGGCTTTTTAAATTTGATCCTAAACCTTCAGCAGGATCTTTCTAAACACAAAGAGCATCGTGCAAGAGAATAGTCAACTTCCAAAACTGAGAAAATGTTGAAATAAATTGCAAAACATCCTAATCCAATGAAATTCTCCAAAGCAATTATGACAATGTTCAAATATATTGTTAAATATATTGTTTTAACAAGAAGATATAATATATTATTATATTGCTTTGATTGTACCCTGGTGCCTTTTTATTCAATACAGATGAAACATCAAGAGCCAGTTAAAGTACAGTGTAGCAACAACAAAATATGCATCTTTTCTATAGTTCTCAAATGCTTCCTCCCACCCATTATCATGCTCCCAGTTCTACCAGACAAGTTCGGCTCGATCAGGGGATGTCCTCTGGATTTGGAGAATTTAGGATAGATGATTCCTCAGGACTAGTGATGGGAGTGGTGATATTGGGAGGGTAGAGGGATGGTGGTGTAGAAAGGGGGAACCAATTTCAGAGATCTACATATAAACCTCCTCTCCAGGGTATGAACAACAGAGAAGTGAGTGAAGGGACACATTGGACAGCATACAATATGAAAAAGCAATAGCAATTTGTAAATCATTAAAGGTTCATGGGGGGAAGGGGGAGGGAAATATGGGGAGCTGGAGCTGGGGCCCTAGGTGGAGGGAGGAAGTTCTGAGAGTGATGATGGCAACAAGTGTGCAAATGAGGTCTGCATACAATTGATGTATATATGGATCATGAGAGGAGGTGTATGAGCCCCCAATAAAATGATTCATCAAAAAAGGGGGGAAGGGGAAGGAGGAGCTTATACCAAGGGCTCAAGTGGGAAATGTTTGGAAATGAATGTGGCAACATGTGTGCAAATGTGATTGATACAGATGATGTACTGAATGTTAAAATAGCTGTAAGAGTCCCCAATAAAATTATCAAAATAAAAAAAGATGAAACATCAAGAATATATATTTATGCATAAATGTATGTATGTGTATATGCATAAATATATATATCTAGAGTTGTCAGAAAACTGGCTTTATTCCACAACAATGGGGAATCCATGAAAATTTTTTAAATCACTTTTTCTTTTCTCTTCAAGTTTTTTGCACATTATAGAAAACTGAAAAGCAAGCAGCAAAAAAAAAGAATAAAAAGACATCCAGATTAATATTGATGACTTGATAATTAACTTTCCATGTCTTTCTATAGCATATGTATGTATATTAACAACTGAGCATGCAATTTAACATGGTTAAGATCAGACGATATGAATTGATGCATTTTCCACACATCATGAATATTTGCCAGTTCAAAGTCCCAAAGCCATGCATATTTTGTCAAGCAAGAATACAATAAGCTGACTAAATCATAAAAAGAAATAAATATATACACTGAGAAGGAGAAAAAATTCATAAAAGAAAAAAAATGGTTAACAGACCCCCAAATAAGGCTATTTGCAGAATTACAATTAAAATACTGCACTCTCTTAATGCTCAATGTAAAATAAAACAAAGAAAGAGTATACTTCGTATAATGCTTTTAAGGGAATTATCAGATTTTAAACTATTAAAATATTAAAATAAAAGTGTTTCCACTATATTTGAAGGATTTCTATAGTATAGCCAAGAGAATACATACATCAAGGATCACTGTAAACTTGAAATTGAGAGAATGCTTCCTTCTGACTGCTGTGTTCATTAGTTTATATTTTTCACAGAATCATATTGACAACACTTTATTTTCAATTTTTTTTAAACTTTCACTGCTGACCCACAAAAAAATATTTGTTATCCCTTGCCTATCATGGTTCTGACATATGGTCTACCTTTCTAAAGTGGCATGTGCCAACCATCATCTTCAACAGCCTTGTCACAGAACATGGAACCCTCATCTTAAGGTGGTGATGTTACTAGTCACTCCTTGTTACAAAGGGCCAGTTTTAATCACATCAGAGCTTAATATTTCATGGATCTTTGGTGTGGACTATGTTGAAGGGCATAAAAGAAAGAAATTAATCTATGTTCTCACTATCTTTACTTTTTCTTCCCAAAGCCTACACAACCTTTGAGATTTGAATAATTTTCTTTTACTTTCTCAGAAAAGTTCATCATAATGCCCTTTTCTAAAATGTGTGGGTTTTATTCTTTAGTGTTTTAACAAGACTTTCTACTCCCATAAAGAGTTACCGTCACAGGAATCCACAGAGGTAGCTATATCCTGTCCTATATGAACGCTATAAATCAGAATTGACTCAAAGTCAGTAAATTTCAGTTTGAGAAATTGTTTGGGACTCTCTTGATTACCAATTCATTTCCCCCTATTGATATTAAGCAATTTGAGCTCCTCAATATATAATGCAATTATTATACTACAAGAGGTCAGGAATAGTTAGCACCTAAATTAGTGAAATGATGTCTCTGTAAGAATGAAAATAGAGATATTTATAAATTATTTAATGTGCAGGAGCAGGCAATTAGTTAAAGTGATTCTTCTCTCCAAAACCTCACTCTTACTAATGGTCTTTTCCTGCATGGGTCTGAGAAGAAGGTGAGGGAAGGATTCATGTGCCAGTAACTGTGAATAAGATTCACTCAAGTGCCATCCTGCTGCATGTAAAATGAGCCCTCTGAGAAGCAGGTGAAGGATTTCACTATCAGCGGGAGCCAGGAGAGGAGTGAGTCCTCTGGACCCCAAGATCTCTGCACAGTAAAATTCCTGAGTCCAAACGACATCTGTGACATCAGAAAAGCAATAGTCGCAGAAGCAAGAATCAGAGCATGAAGCATCATTGTGGATTTTCCAGCCCATAGCACAATTTAAGTTGAGTGCTTTGGAGTAGAGGGCTGGCTTGTGGAGTGGGGAACATCTGGGCACTTAATTGGGGGATCTGTGCTTGCTGGTTATGGAAGTGGAACTGCGTGCTTTCAGACTGAAACTTGTTGGAGTGTCTCTGACATTTATTTCAGAGAGCTCAGTAGTTGACCCACACAGCTTGAGCTGAATGCCTCAGGATGAAGCTTACCGTGGAATGATATGCCTTTTGGGGCATTTATTCGCCCCTTTCTTTGTAATAGGTTCTGATGAACAACTCTCTTGTGAGCATATCTCACTTGCATTACAACCTGTTAAGTTCCTTAATGAATCCTTCAATAAGGAATGTTGCTTGGGATTTCTGTGTAACCACTGCCATGGGTATAAGAGCCTAGATACAAAGTTAGAGAGTCCTAGTTAACACAACACAGAGGCTCCAAAATTTTTATGGAAAATTTTCATTCTGTTTTCCATGAACTTTCTGAAGCTCACACACACACACCTTTAGAAAAGCAAGCATCAGACTCGTCTTTTTGTTATGGGAGGTGGTTTGTTATGGAGATGACAGAGGACGTAGCTAATTAGAAATTAGATAACACAAATGGCCACAGATAGAGTAATATATAACATTTTTAAATGTCCTAAATTTGGCCTGTTTTTTTAACCTGTCCCCACAAGATAAGTAACCTTTGGAAGTTTTTAACAAAACTCCCTGAGATTCTGCATGCATGATCACTTATTAAGTTCCCTAATAAGTTGTGAGCACAGGGATGAGCGTTCAAATCAGATTCTACTAAGTATTGAAAATGAAGGGCCAGAAGAGAGCAGTTAGGAACACATGAGTGTGTCCAGAGCCCTGTGAGATGCCCGGAGAGCAAAACTCCGTTCTCATGAAAACAAGCTGAATTGATTTTACTCATAATCCTTAGAACTGCCATTTAAAGGTACAGAAATCAAAAGGCAACTTGAAGAAACTGAAAAACTGCATTGTAATGGCCTTGACAAAATTAAAATCAAATTAACAAAAACAAAATTAAGTGTTTGTGCCGTTTTTAGTGGCCATTGAATTCGCAGTCACCCTCTATATGGCAGAAGAAACACTGCTTGGTCCTGTACCACCATTGCTATGCAGCAAAACTTTTGTTGAAGGCACTTTGTCAAACCACTTTATTTGAGGATCGTCCTCCATTTTCATTGACCTTCTATTTTACCAAGAGCCCGTCTTTTTCCAAGGATTAGTCTCTCCTGTTGGTCAAAACACTGATTTGGCACTTCCCTGGGTGAAAGATCAATGGAAGTGCAGTTTCTTCCTGTCTGCTGGCGGCCTGAGAGCTTGTTGTGGAAATGGGCAAGTTCATGAAACCCTGGAAGGTAGTGCTGGTCTTGGCAGGACACGCTTCTGGAGGCAATGACCTCAGAGTGAATAACATTGATGGTGGTATCCCAGACACACCTCTCTGGTGGCTAGAATGGCCAAGATATCAAATATCGAGTCTTTTACAAAGTTTTATGACTA
>PVJH01018185.1:0-45861 GCA_004026705.1 Nesogale talazaci | reverse complement strand
ATATATACTAATTTAAAATAAAGGAATAGAGGCCATGTGCATATATCTATATGTTAAGTGTTGGCCGATCCATTGTTCTTTTCTAGACATTTTCTTTCCATAGACTTCTTGGGATCAGCTTCTCCTCCCCACCCTTCTTCCCCTCCCCAAACCCTTGTTGCACCCTGATAGATGGTATCTCACTTAGCTGTTTTCCTTTCCCTCTGGTTTCTGTTGTTCTTTCCCCTGACTGCGGATGTGTGCTTATGTGCTATTCATTGCAATCAGTACCCTCCTCTCTCTCCACTTCCCCCCACCTCCCCTTACCCTTTTGGTGTCTCTATCCCCATTCCTGTTCCTTAGTTCCATGTGTTGTGAGTTGTATCTCTTGTCTATACTTATGCACATGCTGCGGTCTGAGCTAGATTGGGAGGCAGGCGGCGTTAAGATCGTGACAGTGGGGGAGCGGTGGATGAGGAGGCCTCCAGGAAACAGAGGTACATTACATGACCCATTGATGCTCTACTGCACCATGATTGGCTCACCCCCTCACTGCAACTCCTTTGTGGGAGGATGCTCCATTGTCTATAGATAGACTTTGGTTCTCCGTTCCAACCCCCCTCCATTTTCACTCATGCACTTTTGTTCTTTTGTTCACTGCTTGTTGTGAGTCTTCTGATGTCTATTGCCCAGGCTCCAAAGCTCACTATCGCCCCATCTGGTGGCCTTCTTCCATGTGGGCTTGTTGCTTCACTATTGGATGGCTGCTTGTTTAACTTTAAGCCTTTAAGAAGCCAGACATGATATGTTTTAAGAGCCGGAAACCATCCTTTATTTTTATCACATCTGCTTATGCACCTGTTTTGTCTTCAGCAGTCATGTATCGGGGAGTGAGCATCATAGAATGTCAGTTTGTTAAAACGATATATACTTTCTTAATTGAGGGAAGGTATGAGCCATGGCTCAAATCTCACCTGCATATGTACATAGGCCCAAGAGGAAGAATGATGGTGGAATAAAATGAGTTGATGACATGAGGGGAACAGGGTACTTATCTACCCAGGGGTAGAATACTGGTTGTGTGTCCACAGAATCGGAGGGTGAATACAGACCCCACAATGATGCACCATACTAGAAAAACAACATGTGGAGGAATCCATTAAAAGCCTGGACTGCAGGGCCTCCCCCAAACAGAATCAGTCTGACCACCCTGGAAGTGTGAGCCACAGAAAATGACAATAGACATTCTGGTAAATTGTTTTTTTTTAAGCAGTTTTATTCCAATCTCATTTTTTGTAATGACCAGCTATAGAGAGCAGTATGTGGCTGTGAAATTTTCATTCCTGCTTAGGAATAATCGTCACGGAAACTATTGTGTTGTTGAACACAGGTTGGGAAAAACTCAAGTGTATAAGTGATTTTCTGATTTCAAAAGGGTTTGATTGAGGACAAACTGCATATGGGACACCTGTTCACTTCTCAACAGATGTAAATGTTGACTTGTAGAGCATTTGAACTTCGCTCCACCAGGTCAGATTGTTAATCAAGTTTCTCATTTAAAGGTTATGAAAAGAGAGCATAAATGCGTGTGACAAATAAGACCTGGCTTGTGGCACAATGAGACTGATATTGCCACCATAACAATGTATCTCCTCTGACAGCCATATCAGTGAGCCAGTTTGGGCAAAAAACAGCATACCTCTTTTGCTCCACACACCTCACTTCCATGACCGTAGTCTGCAACTTCCTTTGTTCCCTTGAATGAATAGAGACATGAAAGGACAGTGGTTTCATGACAAAGAAGAAGTGGAGAAAAAACAAAACAAAAGGTGTGTTTTCAACCATGCAAATAAATGATTTTGAAAAATGTTTCTAAGAATGAAATTGCATACTTACCTGGCAGGGGAGATACCATGATCACGAAGGTAGTTTACCCAGGGCAAGGCTTATCCATTGCACTCCAGATGTGCTGACGCCTGAGATTTCCCCAAATGTGGGAAACTCGACTGCATAATTTGTGGTAGTGTGTTCCTGCTCTCCCCTGACAGTTAAAAAAAAAAAAGAATGAAATTGCAAATTTGACAAATGTATTCAGTATAATGGAATGTATTGTGAAGGGTATAAGGTTTTTTTTTAAATATATATGGATATATATAGATATTGATTTATTGAGACATTTATAACTTTCCAACATTTTCTATGTCATATTAAATGCTTAGCTGACCGTATCATTTGAAAGTTCCATTATGAGAGTCATTCAGCCATTTCTAGGTCTTTAAGCTCTTTGTTTACTCTAATATCTAGTATGGAAAACATTGAAGTGATATGTTGTTATGGCTGAGTTTTTATTAGAGGATTTATTATTCTCTGTAATATTTCTTTTCCTTCCTTCTTTAAACTTTCTCAATGTGCCAAGGACTTTATATTCAATAATATTGCATTTTGAAAGGGGAGAAGAGGTGTGTTAGTCTGGATAAACTGGAGAAATAAATTCATAAACACACATATGTATATAAGAAAGATATATATATATATGTATATACAACAGCAATTGAATATTGAGAAAAAATATCCCAGCCCCGTCCAGATCAAGTCCCTAAGTCCAATAACCTATATGTCTGATACTTATCTATAAAGTCCTCTTCAGACTCATGAAACATATGCAGTGATGCTGAATGCAGGAAGATCACAGAGTCATTGGTGGTAGAAGCATCTCAGTGTTGTCCGGGATCCTCAGGCAGACCTCCAGGTCCCAGGGCTGCATCAAGGTAGGTCACTTGATGAATTAATGTGTTGTTCCCTTAGGCTATTCATCTACAGGTAAATTACATTTTCTTATAAATGTTAAGGTGCACTATTCAGCGCTACCTTTATAAAGGCATATAATTATTTATTTTATTCTGGGAAAATATGCAGCTCTCTTCTCTTATACATTTTCCCCCAATCTTAGAAATACTAGAAAATTCTCGAAGCAGAATTTTTTATTTTGTTCAATGGAGTTTATATGACTATCTATGAATAATGGAATTATGTTTACATCTATAAGCTTAGCATTCAAAATGCAAAAAAGACCAAACTCACTGTCAATGAGTCAATACTGACTCACAGTAAGCTTTATAGGACAGGCTAGAGCTGTCCTGGGGAGGATTCGAGATCGTAACTGCTCAGGGTGTGACAAGTTCACAGTTTCTCCTGCAGGACAACTGGTGATTTCACACGTCTCTCTTCCTATCATAGTCAAAGGCATAGAACTAAGCCACCAGGGTTACTCAGTATGTACTCAATGCTGGCATTCAGAAAAAGATATTAAAGAAAATCCTCAAGAACATCGACAAAGATGATGTTAGTAAACAGAAGCTTATTCTACTCAGGAGAATGATGGTAAAATGATGTATGTCATATTCTAGGAGAAGCCTGTCGGTAAAGTGCTTATGCTTCGCGATGTGACGCTCATGGCTGTCAGGTTGAAACCACGAGCGGCTCTGTGGGAAAAGCCTACGCTTTCTGCTCCCGTAAGCAGATACAGCCTCAGTGAGGTGTTTTTGGCGAGGTCCGGGGTGTTACTGGTTTGGTGTATATTATATATGTGAATTCTTTTTATCAAAATGCCATTTTAAATTTGAGCAAAGTGGCCGATTCTTAAGATTATTAAATTTCGAAAATTCGAAATGTACAATAAAACATGTATAATTTATTTGAGTTGAAATGCAAGCAAGTTGAATCTAGCCTTAGGCAATGTCAAATGTAGAAACTTAAAGCTGTTTCAACTTCTCAATGAGAAAGAAGTTTCCACAAGAAACATGTAGATATAAAAAAGAAATATGTAGATATCAATAGTCATTATCCTTTTCTATAATTAAATGAATATCATTAATACACAACTACATTCTTCTCTATAATTAAATGAATATCATTAATATACAAATACATTCGCATATGAAGGATAGATTTAAGCCTAAAGAGTGGAACAGAGGTAAGGAAATACAAAGAGTTAAGAGAAAGTTAGTCAAATAGAGAAACAGATAAGTATTATGTGGATTTTACAAATAAATAGAACAATAATTTCAACAGCTTCTGTTTCATTGAAAACAATGTATTGCTTGAAAATGAAATGGCTGTTTTTCCAGGAAATCGAGCAACATTTAAGAAATAGTGTCTCAAATGAATTTAAAGTTTATTTTTATTTATTTTTATTTTTTTATTTAATCATTTTATTGGGTGCTCATACATCGCTTTTCATCATACATAGTTCAATACATAGTTACATATGCTGTGCCAAACACCCCCACTTGCCTGCCCTCAAGTTTTTAGTGGACAGTTTTGTTTTTCCTCTCTCTCTCTATCTCTCTCACTGCCTTCTGGTAGTGCCCCCGTGTATTTCAGAGACTGTAACTGTTCATAGAAGGAGAATGTTCAATCTGTCTTCCTCAGGGGTGCTGGTTAGTTCAAATTACCAACCATGTGAATCACAGGTCACCATATAACTCCCTCAACAACAGAATTTATAATCAATGTTTAGTTTTCAATCATTTTGATGAGCATATATCCTGTGATCAACAAAATAATAGCTAATATAAGTTGAGTAGAAAACTAATGACAATAATTTAAAAATTTATAAAATTTCACTACTTCATTAATCAAAATTATCAAACATCGACTTACATGATGTTTAGGAGTTATGCTCAGTGACCTTCGTATTTCTGAGATGAATTTGCCGTTCATTATATCTCATTCATATTAATAATAGAGAATAGGAAAAGCTCTGGGTTGTGCATTCATTATAAATTCCATTCCATGATGATAATGAGACATTACTGGCAATATAAAACATGGTCATTTCATTTCTTGTGTGTTTACAAAGTCATTTGGCCTATAAAAGCAGAGATTATTAGATCATACTAGCACTTAATAGTATACTATTCTCCTGGATGATACAATAGGGCTTAATCTTACATAATCATTTTGCACTATTTAAAGTATAATTGTCCTATATGCCTAATTATTCTATGAGGAACAAAATTATTCAAAATTTAAACTGATAAGCTATTTGAAAATGTAATACTCATACAGACACATATCCATATGCAGAATTCATATATTTCCATCTTCAATAGCATTAAAAATACTCAATTGAAATATTATATATAAAATGACAATTTTCAATATGCTTCTCATTTCACAAATGTAACTATGACAATACAACTTCTCTTTATCTCTAAAATGTTAATAAGGTAGCTCTAGTGAATGATTTAAAAATACAAAATATATTTTGGTCACCCATTTTTAGTATTACTAAGTAGGAGAAAAGGACTAGATACACTATCTAATTTCAGTTATCTTCCCTACAGTAAAGGCAAGTAGAGTGAAAAAGGAAAAACATGTAACTTCACTATGAAGATATACTCTACCTTACAAATTAAAGAGTAAGTAATTACTCAGTGAGTACCTTATTATATACTCTACTTAATATTCATTACAACCATGCAAAGTAGGTGGTATTCTTCATATAATAACATTTTTCAAAGAAAATGTGTACTGTATACAATCCCCTAATTGCATAGCAAGAAAGAATATATAAAATTAGAACATAATATCATTCAAAATCAACTTTTTAGTATTATATTGTTACTTAGAAGCACACCCTAAAACCAAAATAACATGGCAAAATGATCATTGTTGTAATCTAGTAATCTTCCAAACATCTTAAGATCCACCATAGGATCAAGAACTTGGTCTAAAACCAAGTGGCAATGAAGAAATTGGCAAAATTTCAGGCTCCAGAATTAACAAAAGCACTCACTAGTCAATGTCAAGAAATTTAGAAAACAACCAATGATAGACCTATATCATGCCATTCCAAAATAAAGTGACTAAGAGAATGAGAAAATTTTCAAGCATTGTTATTAATATCATATATACAGGTAAAAGGTTGGTAACAGTCAGACATGAATGCAGCAATGCACTCAGAAGGAGTTGCCAGAAATTCATACTTGATTGAACAGGAAATTTCATGATTGAACAAGATGCCTGTAGTGTCTTGGCTAAAGCAGAGATTTCCCGAAAGATATTAACTCATGTTTTATTTATCATGCACAGACACTTACTCATCTTATCATAAGAAAGAATGAATAACATTGTGGAGAATGGAAAATTCTAAAATACTAAATTGAATTTATGCACAAGGTGTACATAGGTTAAGAGATAGTCTTTCAAACAGAGCAAGGAGGTATTAAATGGTTTAAAATCAGGAAAGGCTTGTGTAAAACTTGTATTATTTTACTATATTTATTCAATCTGTATGCTAAATAATCTGAGAAGTTGAATGCAACATCCATTTAGTGATTGGGTCATTAACAATCTGTGCTACATAGATGGCACATTAGCAAGCTTGCTGAAAGCAAAGAGGACAATGTATTTACTAAAGATGATCAAAGATTACAGAATTCTGTATGGATTACAAATCAGTGTAAACAAAACAAAAAACCTTCATTGCTGCACCAATAATGAGCATAAGTCTAACCAGAGAGTGTCAGAGTTCCCAAGAAGTTCAGGGCTGGATCCTCAACTAATGCTCATTGGAGCAGCTGTAAAGAAATCAAATGACCTATTACATTATATAAATCAGCTGCACCAAACCTCTTTAAAGCATTAAAGAGCAGGCTAAAATATAACTTTGAGGATTAAGGTGTCCTGATCCAAGTCATCGTATTTTCAGACACCTCATGTGTTTATGAGAGTTATGCAATAAGTGAGACGGGGAAGAAGTTATGAATTTATTTCAAGTATGATTTCAATAATTGATTTCAAATATGATATTGGTTCAGGATATTGAATAATTATGGACTGCTAGAAGAACCAAAACAAATCTATCTTAGAGAAAATATAGTCAAAATTATCTTTAGGCATTAGAATTAATTTGCATATGTGATATGAAGAGACAGTCCCTGAAGAAAGACATGATGCTTGATACAGTACAGTGTCAGCAATAAAAGGTGACTCTTAAGGAGACAGAGTGTCACAGTGGCTGCAACAATTGGCTCAAATATAGCAGAAGTTGTGGATATGCTGCAATGCAGGGCAGCATTTTCTTCTATTCGACTTGGGTTTGCTGTGAGGGGGAGGCTTCTAGATGGTACCAAAGAGCGGTAACCTCACATTTTTAAAATGCAATTCAGTTTTTGGTTAATTTAGTCTATTTCCTACTGCTATCAATCTATTCTGAGTGTTTACAAAGATAGTCTTGGTTGTATATAATTAGGCTTTGCTAAAGTAAAATCTTAACTACAAACTCTGTTTTTTTTATATAAGGAAAGCTAGAACTTAAGATATATAAGAAAAATTATTTGAATTATATTTAGAGACAGAGAAATCATAAGAATACTTAACCTTCAGTATTTTGGAGTCACTTTGATCTGCATTACAGACCAGTTCTGTTAGTAAGTGCAAATGAGATTGAAATTTAAGATAAACTATGGTAATTTTAACTTTCTTAGCTACAATTTCCTCATCTAGATCTGAAAAGAAAAATAGAAAAATCCATTATTGTAGTTGAAGATTTCAGTGTCCCACTATCACTAATTGACATATCCAGCAGCTTAAAATCAGGAAAATTATATTGAAATAAGCACCACTATCAATCAACTGCATCTAATTTATATTTATAGAATACTCATACTTTCTCTTGCAACAGCAGGATACATATTTTATCATAATCATATGGACCATTTATCAAGAAAGACTCCTTTCTATATTTATTTCAACCATTAAAAACTAGTGTGATAGTAAAGGAAACTGAAATTATGCATTAAATACAGTTTAATATACAGGGAAACCACAAGTTAATAATGTTAGATATATGGTAAATCTTATGTACCTTTTAATGTTATGTAAGTATACTCTCACTTTGAAATTTTTGAATCAGCTAGAATTCCCAACAGATTCTTCATCACAATCATCTTCACTTGCTTCTCAAGCAATTATTAATTCATTTAAAAGATTCTGAGATTTTTCTGCACTAAAGAAAGGATAACTAAGAACTTACTTGCTCCAATTTATTGATAGTTTCACTTTGAAGACAAAGTTAAGAAATAATGAGGTGGTATCTGTCTATATATGTAATTGTTATGCATAATTTTAATAATTGAATGGATTTGCAAATTCTGATTTTTCTACAGGAAGAGATATAACAATATTTGGTGGCATGCTGGAGAAGTATAAAACATAAATTTAGACTGTGAGTATCCCAGAGATTTAAATGAATATGCAAAAGATTCAAAGATATCTAACCTTTGAAGGAAATTATCCAGGATAATTTCCTGGAATATTTTCTAGTAAAAGAACTATATTCCAAACTATATTGAGAAATACTTCTTGAAACTACAGACAAAGAGTTAATCAGATCCAATAGAAACTCCTGAGTCAAAAAATTCTGAAACTGAATTTATCTAGAAGAAATCAGCCTGTAGAAAAAATAAGCTATTATTAATTAAATGTTAAATCGCATTTATTTAGATGTTGCTTTATATTACTAGAGTGCTTCTTGAACACATGTCCATAAAATTACACAAAAGATTTAATAAATTAACAGTAAAAATTTAGTATGTTCGCATATATATTCAAATATGCTAGCAAAGCCACAGAAAAAAATGTAACAGCTACTTATGAGCAGGTATAAATGTTGAAATTTTTTAGTTATCTTAATATTTCTTAGTTTTTTACATAATTTATATGAAAATTCCTTTTGTTTGTTTGTGTTTTTGTTTTGTTTTTTTAACTCTTACTAACTTTTATTATTTTAAGCCTAATTTATTCCTGAGCCATGAGTTTTTGCTTCTTCAGTTTCTTCTGGGAAATCTTTTTCTTCTGTGCAGTCTCCTCTCCTGGTTTAGGAACAATTTGTTCTTTTTCAGTCAGGATCATCTCAGTGTGGCAGCAGGAGCTCATGGATGAATTGAACTGACCTTGAGCTCTGTAAGTCCAGCCGCACATCTTGGGGGCTTTGTTCAACCGGATGTACTCAATACCCAGAGAATCCACATCTAAACCTTTAAGTTCAGCTTTACTTTCTGCATTTTTAAGCATGTGAAGCAAAAATTCAGCACTCTTTTGGGGCCATCGACCCTGGGTCCAACCCCACTGTTTGGCCTGAGCACACGTACCAACACCACCATTGTAATGTGGGAAGGACACACACTGCTTCTGCAAAGTGATGCCTTTCAAGTATTTGGAGCTTTTCCGGATGTGCATGCCTTCGATGACTTGGGCAGTTTCATGCATGTTCTTGAAATGAACTTGGACGTTCGACCTTCTGGATTTGCAGGATTCTATAGGGTTCTCTTGGTCAAGTGAGTAGCAAACCATTTTGGCAGGTCTCTTCAGGCAGCTACAGGAAGAGCTATATGTAGATTCTTCTAAGGACTTTATTTTTAAATACACAGAGTTGCAGAAAAAAATATTTAGCAACATAAAGTTCCTCTGAGCCCTAATGGCTTAAGTAGTTGAGTGAGGGATTGCAGCCCACAGGTTTGGCGGTTCAAAACCAGTGGAGGTTCTCAGGAACAGCACTGGGTAACACCCATGACCACCCGAGGCAGTGATTGCACCCCCCCACCCCAAGAAACATAAAGTTCCATATAACTCATCTCACTGCTTCACACTGTTTCTTGTATCGTTAACACACCCTTTGAATGTGTCATGGAATATCAAAAGAACAACAAAACACCTGTCTTAGAAGATGTGCACTCAGAATGTACATGTCACCTGGTAGGAAAACTTTCTAGAGCAGGCCATCATGCTTGGTAAAGTGAATGGTAAATAGAAAAGAGGAAGTCTGAACACAGTGGATTCACACAGTGATTGAAATACTATGCTTAAATCTAAGAATGTTAATGGGAACAGTACAACACTAAGCTGCATTTCCTTCTGGGTATATACATGGTTACTGTGTGTCTGAACTAACTCAATGGTAACTAATAAATAAACAAAAGGGTGACGCCTTTATTACAAATGATGAACCAATATCGATTCATTTTAGTGGACATTTATGTTTGGAATTGTGAAGCTGGTGCAGGAGTGTGTGGCATTTAATTTTGTTTCACCAAAAGTCCCTATAAGTCAGAAAATAATATGATGGACCGTAAGAGCATCAAAAGTGGCATGTGCTATTTAGTAGCTTTTTATATGTTCATTTATTATCAAATTAGTGTCTTTGGTGTTGTCTCTGTTTCAAATCAAATATTCAATATTTGTCTCTCTTTCAATATTCAATATTCAACATTTGATTTTCTGGGGTTTAAGAACATTTATATATTTTGGACCTGAATTATTTATCAATGTATTTTGAAAATCATTCATCTTAGTCTATTACTTGTCATTTCATTTTATTGGCAAATATATCTTTACTAACGAATATACGGAGAATTGAATATATCCTATTTCCCATATGTTTTTCAGTAATGTTAGTAGTAAGAAGTACAAAGCTCTTTACATACTGCACCAGACACTGGAAGCCATCCAGTTTCTACTCAATAAGAAATATATACAATTTCAAATGTTAGTTTTCTTGCAATAATGAAAATAGCTATCATGGATCTTGTGATTATTATGCTGAACACTCAGCAAACCACAAAATCTATAACATACATCCGGCATCTAACCTCAAGGTCTTGGAAACCCACAGGGACAGTTCTGATCTGTCCTACATGGTTGCTATCAATTGAAATCAACTTGATGTTATGAGCCTGGTCTGCAGCATGTCTGGAATTCAACTGTTCTTTCTGTGTGTGAATTTCAAAGATTATAACTCTATATTTTTCAAAACTCTTTCATTGGGATTAAATATAGCTATATCATTCCATAGTTCAATCACTTCAAGCAGTATTGTATATTTGCTACTACCACAATCAGATTCAAAAAAATTTCTTTTCTTCTAGAACTCCTTGACTTCAGCTCCTTTTTAGCCCCCTACAGTGTGGCCGCCCTCACCCCGATCTGTTATTCTACTTCTCCCTATACATTCATCAATTCTGGGTTCCATATACCAGAAAGCAGACAAATATATAAAAAAATTCAAGAGTATCACACCCAATGAACCAAAAACACATTTGAAATAAACTCCAAAATGAATAAACAAAATGCAAAAATTATATAGAAGATTCTGAAAACCAGATCAGAGGTATTAATTGTTCAAGTCAGGTTTATCATGTTTATCTTCTATAGTCATCTCTCCAATGCTCTCTGGATAGAGTGAACTCACTGAAGGCTTATCTCTTATGTAGATGCAGCAAATATATTTTGGGCTCCCACTGCCAACTTTCTTCTGCAAACCAAATTTTCACAATTTAGGCTCTGATGCTATTATTTCCCTTAGTTTCAGATAATTTCATTTACAAAACTTTGGTCACTGATGTTGAATTGCTTTTTCTATGTGGACTCTGTTTACATCTAACATAGATGTCTGCTTATTTGGAAACAAACCTTTACGATCTCATGTGCACTTTTATCTGATAGCTGAGCGCCATCTAATTTCTTCACCAGTTTGCTATGGTACACATATCTCCTGTGTTCCCTCCTTGAGATTGAGTATTGAGCAAGACCGTGATGTGCCAGCTAATTGTTTTTAACTTGAAGCTAGAATTTAGTTTGCGCTCCAAGTCCATTAATGAATCTCTGTTTATTTATTTACCTTTGGCTCCCTTTCAAACATCCTTGTTAATTTATGGAAGTCTTATTGATCAATCTCATGGGAGATAAAGATCTCCTGTTAATATCCTTTTTGATTAACTTGTTAATATTTTTTAAAACACTGTTGAGCGTGGGATTGAGCCAACATTGAGTTCATGTTGGCTAACTATATATCACAGCTCCATAATCATTTATTTGTAGAAAATCAATCCTTTTATGACTGGACTTTATTTACACAAACAATGAGAGTTGGTTGTCAGATTTACAATAATATTCACCAAGAATATCCATCACAGGTTAGCCAAAATAATATATATCTCAATACATGATCTTAATACAATATAATATATTGCTGTAGTAAGACCTGCATTGCCTACCTATCAACAGTTCAACAAGATGCACCCAGAAACCAAGTAAATGTAGTCCATTCAATGCATAACACCAGGAATTCTCCCCACTTAGGGTCCCCAAAGTATTTTTTCACTCACCCTTTCCCAGACCTGGAGGTTTGCCCTTCACTTCTCCTACTAATTGTCATGCATTTGTCACACACACACATACACGTGTGTTTTCTTCCTTTCCCTCTCCTCTCTGATTGTCCCATCAGTATTCCTCAGCCCTCCAACAGGCTGCTTGCCTGTTGTGGGAAATTTCATCATAGCTTTGCATTGCAGCAACTCAGTAGACAATATCCTGGAGAGAGTGGTGTCTGCATCATTGGCACCAGTCAGGTCCTCATACGGGTAATCTTGATAACTGTGGTCTAGCTAGTTCTCACACATACTCCAGCAGAATGAAATATGCCATTCCTGACAAATTCGCACAATCCTTGTTTTGTTAGAGTTCATTGTTGTACCCACTGTCTCAATTAGTCTCTTTAAGAATAGTCTTGTTTTTCACATAATATCCTTTTCCTTGGATTAGCATCCTAATAATATGTCAAAAACATGTGAGATGAAGACTGAACAGATGTGCTTTCTCATCTGGCAGGTCATGGTACTGTCAATATTCAAATGCTAAAATTCTGTTTTTGTCTTCTTTTATTACAGTCCTACTTTAATAGATTTATCAAGTGGTTAAAATACCAGGGCTTGGGTTAGAAACACATTAGTACCACACCTTCGGTTCATAAGATGCACTGTCATTTCCCTCCAATTTTTGGAGAGGAAGAAGTGGATTCATAGTCCGAAACATATGGCATATAAATTGTAAAGCATGGTAAAATGATGCAACCCTGTTGTACATCTTTCCTGCTTTAAAAGCCTGTAGTAATTGCTCATTCTGTTGAGACAACTGTCTCTGCACCCATACATAGGTTGCACATGATCACAATGAAATGTTCTTGAATTTCAATTCTCCTCAATGCTATCTCTATACTGTTATGATCCACATCCTGGAATGCTTTTGCATAACAATACAACATGAATAAATATTTTTCTAATACTTGCTTCCAGCTAAGATCAATCATATTTTAGTAATGATTTCTATTATAGCATCATCTATTTTTCTGAACCTAGCTTGATATTCTGGAAGTTCCCTGTTAATGTACTACTGAACTGATGTTGAAATACCTATTGCAAAATTTTATTCATGTGATAATTTGATATTGTTTAATAACTTATATAGTCTGTTGAGTCATTTTTCTTTAAATTGGCCATAAATACAGATCGCTTCCACATTTCCATTTAGCTGAGTAGCTGTTTTCCACATTTTTGGCATAGAAGAGAGAGAGATCCCAGTGTTTCATCCACTTGTTGAAGCATTTTATTTGGCATTCTGAAGTTACATATAAGCAATTGATGACTTGTACCACAGTGCTATTATTAAATTTCTCTATTGTCCCTTTCCACAGATATAGCAAAATGTCACAATAAAAAATTGAAAATGGATATCTGTGATAGTTGTACAATGTGACTTATGTAATTGATCACACCAATCTGTATCAGCAAAAATGCTGAATCTTCAAATGTTACTTATGTATTTTCAACAATAAAAATAAAAATTTAAAAAGCCAACAAGTTTCAGTGAATAAGATTTCCAAATATTACATGGAATAAATCACAATTAATTTTGATATTTATCTGAAAGTCAAATGTACCCAACTGCTTATATGTAGTAAATTTTATAATAGTGTATGTATATATTAAGTTAATAGTCAACAGTCTGGACTATTTTGCCATGAAATGACCATCATTGGACCTTTCTCTGCTTCTTTCTAAATGGAGTACATCATCTGGAATACATTGAGTAGAGCTTTTAATATACATGTATTGTGACTAGATTAAACAGCTGCATCATATGCACCTAATCAATTTAGTAGAAAACAGAGAAGTTTAGACTTTGGAAAATGTTAGGAGGTAAACCATATTTCCTTTCAAAATACCTTACAATCTGCAAGATGCTGCAGAACTAGTGTGTATAATGAGAACAAATAGAAACCTTAACTCTTGCAAATTGCAAACAGAAAAAAAAAGTAAATGTAGGTGTAGAAAAACACAGCATATGAGAAGAAAAATGCAATCTGCCTTTCCCCTGTATAATGTCCTCAGTTCACAGCATTGTGAATGTGTTTTCATTATTTAGAGCATTGAATTAATATATGATGAAAAAATTGGCTTAAATTGACCACCTTCTTTGGAGTTAAGAAGTAGAACAAAGAACCAAAATGAGTCATTCTTATAGAAAACAAAAAAAAAAGAGCTCAAACACACAATAATAAAAAGGTGTCCAACTCAGTGGCCATTGGGCAGTTGTACTTGAAGAAATGAAGAATATATGTCACAGATGCTTGCAACAGAGACAATGGTGGAAGACAATCCTGGCGCCAGAAAACTACATCAAGCCGAAACAAGTAGCCATCTGTGTGCAATGATGGCAACAATGGGCAAAAACTGAAGCTGTAGCATAGTTCTTAGAAAGCCAGAGCAAACACCTATGTGAGGGCTATTGATATAGAGATAATAAGTAATCCACAATAAGTAATAAAGGAACCACAACATAAAAGAATAAAGAAAAAAAGGAACAGCTAAAATGTACAAATCTACGTGTTAATCTATAATCTGAAAAAATATTGAAAAAATATTTGACAAAATCAGAGATATAGTTCTCCCACTTTTTAAATATTAGAGAATCAAATGGAAAGAGTTTATAGTAAGGCATGATGAAAATAAAATGCAGCATGCATGCATGCACACTCATGTGTGAAATGTTTTAATATACGTTTTAAAGGGGAATTTTCTAAAGTTTTATATAGAGTACAAATCAGGAGTAGATGCAATGAATTAAAGAAAGGAAGGAGAAGTAACCAAGATTTAGATTATGCATTCATCCATATCACCATTTACAGCTCTCAGAACAAGATAAAAGCATTTTCAGGTTTACGAGTGTTAACACTATTTGGAAAAACTATGAAAGAAATATTTACAATTGGAAGCCATGAGATATCTTAAGAGAAATGGATTTCAAGACCCCAGGAAAAAGAAAACCTTATCAATCAGCATGGTCAGCCTGAATAGTTCTTACTTCCTGAACGTATAACACAACTGTTCAAAGATTCCCCTGGGCAGAGTATTCTCAGGAAATTACAGCAACACAGGAGCTGCCAAGATGTGGGAGGAGCCAGGTTTGTCACAAGCAGTTCTGGAAAATGTGTTCATAAGATGTCATGGACTCCAGGCGTGCTTGTTCCAAATCTTCACCTGTACTCGCTCTCCCTCTCTCACCAATTTCAAAGGTCAGGTCACACCCACAGTCACATTCAATTTTGCAGGAGGAAGTACGTAAGAAAAAAGAAGAAAAAATTGTACAGTGTGATGAATACATTAGAAAAGGTAAGAAATAATCATAGTAAAGTTTGTTGAGTAAAATGAAATGAAAGTAGTAGTTAAAAAGGAATAAAAAGAGGTGTGATAAAGGAAAGAGGGAAGGAACTAGACCCATGGGTTGTTGGTTGTTGCTGCCTAGTTGATTCATATCCAACGTGCCTCCGGTGTGCAGACATAAAATTAAATTTAATGGACAAGGAATATAGGGATAAAGAACACAATACAGTGGTGCATCATACAGTTAATCCACACAAAAAATCTGAAAATTTAAATATTTATGTGCATGTGCATAAAGGCCACCAACATATTAAGGAAAGTATTTAGAAAATGATAGTAAAATGTAGACAATTACAATGGGATATTTCTATAGAAATAACAATTGTCAGTAGATTAATTCACTAAAGACAAGAGATCTGAAAATCAAAATAATAAATTTTGCTTCTGGGTCATTTAAAGATTTATATTTAAAATCAATAGTGATCTTGACTGTCAAAAAAGAAATTAAAACTTTAAAGAATCCAATATCATTTATTATAAAATATTGCCATCAACAACTTTTTAAAAAGGTGGGTACAATATTGAGCATAATCTGATGAATATAAAATAATATAAGTACAATATAATAACTAAAAATTTGACACTTGATAATATCAAAGAACTGCTTTTCAGCACAGTTCATGATAGCAAAAACCTGGAAGCACTCCAAGTGCCCAATAGGGAAAGAATGGTTAAAGAAACTATGGTACACACACACAATGGAGTAGTATGCACCCCTAGAAAAACAATGCTGAAAGCAGGAAACCCCAGGTCATGTGGAAAGACCTGAAAACCATCACGGTGAGTGAAATAAGTCAATCACAAAAGGACAAGTTTTATATGAATTCACAACTGTAAGAAGAAACACCAATTAACCAAATCTTAGAGACCAATTTCTGAACAAAAAAAGAGAATGTGCTTTGTGGTCACAAACTATACATCACCTCCCTTTTGCACACAAGTCACCATGAAGAATGAGACCTCACATTGCCGGGGGTCCCTCCTTCCAGAGTGAGTAAATGAAAGATGATCATCCACTTGAGGCTATACAACATCAAGACAAGTCTGGGGCAAATCATTTGATCCCCCAAAGGTATGGAAAGAGAATCTTGCTGAAAAATCAACCTAAAAAAAGGAGAGAGGACCATCAACATTTTGGAGGAGAGGCCAATTGTCCTGTTGGTGAGTATGGCAAGTTATTGCGGAGAAGTAACTTCACATCTGGAAGGAATGCTAAATAATGATTGTATGGAACCTAGGAGGGCAATTCACCAGGGAACCTAAAGAGACACTGTGAACACACTTCTACCCAAGCTTCAGTGAGGACTTAGAACCATGATGATTATGGAAACTGATCTTGCAGGCAGCACAGCATAAAGCAGGGGATACATTAAAAGGACTTAATACGGAGATCCTGCTGAAGAACTGAACCCTGCCTCAAGCTGCCTGCACCTTTGGACAGAAGGCTGGGTACTTGAATGAGAGAGGAAGCAGAGTGACTGCGGACTGTGGGAAAGATAGCCATTGAGGAAGAACCTCCCATTTAGTGAGAGTCCAAAGGAAAGGGACACGGACTCTCCATATATTTAGTACTTCAATGCTCACCTCGCAGTGACATGACAGGTTTTTAATCTGCTGGGAAGAGATCTACAATTGGAAGAATTTATCCAGGAAATTTTCCAGGCATCAATCCCCATACTTAAAGTAAACAGAGCACAATTGAATGAGAGATCAAAATGTATGGAGTAGCAACTCAAGGTGGAAATGTATTTCATAGGCACCTGGTACTGACAGTGTCCAGAATGTTCTCGCTGGGGTGCTATCTCATTGGGAAAATTGATTATGCTATCAGTGCAATTCCCTTACACAACAAGGGGATGATTGAAAATGTTGAGTTTTTTTTATTTCTATGTTTTTTTGTTTTGTTTTGTTTTCTGTCCTTTAGCTTTTTTCTTTTGCTTGCTGGTTTGTTTGTTGCTGTTGTTGGTGTAGTTGTTCTATGGGGTTTTGGCTTTGTCTTATTATGACTGCCAAAGTAAACCTGAGTAGTGTGCATCCCATGGAGATGCAGACAGATTCTGAGTTCCTACTTAATTCTAGCCCCAACCCAAGAACAATTATTTCTGATTACACGGTCCTACTCGATGCTTGCCTATATAAAATAATCACTGAAGAATGCTACAGCCAAGTGTGGTTAAGAAAACCAATGGTACCTATCAATTGGAATAGTGTCTTGGGACTTACAGACTAGAATTCAATCAATCAGCCATGTAAGATAGGCATCTACTGTCCTCATGGAAGATGGATCATGTGTGTAACCCAAAGCTGATAATAACAAAATTTAAATATGATGAAGGGAAAAACATAAGAGCTAAAATTTTGAACAACCAATTCTTAAAAAACAGTAGAGGAGAGTGGGAGACCCCAAAGCCATATTCAGGGGGTTTATTTAGATTAAGGCATGGCAGACCCCCACTAGCCACAGACAAGGGTCTCGAACAGCCTTACTGCAAGACAAAATAAAAATATAAATGATTTTTGAGGATTAATACAACTAATAAATGAAGAATACTAGAAGTCAGTAGCCTATCAACCACTAGCTGGCATACATTAAAATATTAATAAGGAAGTAATATAAATAATTACAAACAAATTTCAAAATATAAATTTTACTACTTAAATCAAGTGGAAAAATTACTTGAAAGTTACCAATTACAAAAATACATTAGTGAAAAGTTAAACCTGAACATTCCCTTTTAAATAACTGGAATGTTAGATATTTTAAGGGTGTAAATTTGATGAATCTGAAAAGAACATCATGACTTTTATACAAATTAAGTGAGAAAATTCTTCATCATTAGTCTGGGAAAAACATATGTCAGTACATTTGTGTAACATTTTATTTTGTTTATAAATTAAACTGAAGTTCAGTTTTGTTAAACCAATTCCCATGACAAATAATGACTGCTGATTAAGCAGTGTGTTATAATTGCAATTAAGGCAGTCTTTAACCTATGTTCTGTGCTTTGCTGTTAAGTTCATTCCAACTGAAGCTTATAATATATTATTTGGTGCACAGCTGTGTTCTATAGAGTTTTATTTTAATATATCACAATCTATCATATTAAGATGAGTTGTGCAAACAACCATGATCAGTATTAGAACATTTTCTTTTGGCATTCATTATTATTAGCTCCCCATTTCTCCTGATCCTCCCCATCTTGCCGATAGATAACTATTAAGCTAGTTAGAGTTTGTGTAGATTTTCCTTTCCTGATTTTCACATAGAGAAAATCATACAAAATACAAACAAGGAACAAACAAACCAAAACAATACAATGCCTAAACCAAATATGGGAAATTGCAATGGAAATGAAAGTAGAACGTGCAAAAAACTGAAATAACTTAAAATTGCTCAAAGGGGAAAAATGATCATGTGTTTTCTCATGTTAACCTAATTGCATCTACCATAATAGATTTTACAAGACTTCATAGAGCTCTAAGGTCATGACATCGGAACTGGTCCTCCCCCAACAGCTTGTCATTTGGAAGAGCAGCGGAGCACGTAACTGTTGTATCATTCAATGAGCCACTGCCACTTAAAACAGATTTTATTTAAGTTCAAGCTTGCTGTTTTTTTGATTTTCACAATGGGGAGCACATGAAAAGTATTTTTTGCCAAACCAATTGCAACTTCCCTAGTATAATCCTACATTGCAGAAATATTGACAATCTCTTCATTACTTTAAATTACATGTAGGTAATGCCATTTGAAAACAAAAGATGGGGTGCTTAAGCTCTTGGTTGTTAATAGAAAAGTCATTGTTTAACCTACCAGCATGTTGGAGGAAAGATGTGGCTGTCTGCATCTGTAAAGATGAATGCAGAACCCACCGCAAGGCAGAAGGTCAGGAATGCATTTGGAGTTAGCACAATTATTATGAGCACTCAGAATGCCCACTAACTTCTAAGAGTTTTTAAATGTGTTAATCATATCTGATTCTGATTTAATAATCGTGGTAAAAAGCTTGGTCAATGATTTAATCTTATACCCTAGGAATTCTGACATTTTATCGTGAGTTCTTTTTAAAGGTTTGAAGACCAACACTGCCCCACAGTTAGTGGTTTTTATCTGGCTATGAGAGAGCTCTCTCCAAAGTGTCAGAGGCAATAAGATAAAAGATGATCACGGAGGTCCCTCTCTAAAGAGTCATGATATCAAGGGAAAATGAGAGCAGAACCTTTGGGAAAAGGTGACATAGTGACTCGTTATCTAATACAAAACCAACTTGACAGCCCTGAAAAGCTACACCATTCTATGAAAAGTGCTGCCACACTGAGTCTGGGAGAGCTGAGTGATGATTGTACTCTAGAGTATAAAGGGACAGGAATCAGAGCGTACTATATCAAGTCATGCTAATATCAACTATGAGCAACTATCATTGTCTTCTCTGCCTTTTCATGTTTCAGGGTCCCTCTCTAAACCATCTATTGTTGATTGCCTTTGTGTGTGTGTGTGTGTTTACTTATTGGCCAACGGTATACACGCAATACCTGGGCTATAAATGACCAGATTAAGTACGTGTTTTCTTTTAAAACACTTTATTCAGGGCTCATGCAACCCTTATCACAATCCGTACATCCATCTGTTGTTTCAAGCACATTTGCCTATTTGTTACCATCATCACCTTCAAAACATTTTCTTTCTACTTGAACCCTTGCTATAACCTTCTCATATGTTCCTTCTCACCCCCCCTCATGAATCCCTGATAATTCATTACTATTTTGTCATGTCTTATCCTGACAATTGTCTCCCTTCAACCACTTTTCTGTTGTCCATCTTCCTAGGAAAGAGTTATATGTGATCGGTCCTTCCCCCACCTAGACACACACCTTCCTCTTCTCTTTCTGGTATGGTTATCTCAACATTGCTCCTGAGGAGTTTATCTCTCCCAGAGTCCATGTGTTTCCAGCTCTTATCTGTACCTGTGAATATGCTCTAGTCTACCATACTTGTAAGGTAGAATTGGGGCCATGATAGTGTCAGGGAGGAAGCATTCAAGAACTAGAGGAAAGTTGTATGGTTCGTTGGAGCTATACCACACCCGATGGGATCATTTCCCTGCCCGCAAAGGATGACCAATTGCCTACAAATGGGCTTTGGGTCTCCATTCCAAACTTCCCCTCTCATTCACAATGATATGATTTTTCTGTTACAGGTCTTTGAAGCCTGATACCTGATTGCTCGATACCTCATGGTCACATAGCCTGGTGTGCTTCACGCATGTGGACTTTGTTGCTTCTCAGCTAGATGGCCACTTGCTTATCTTTAAGCATTTAAGACCCCAGATCTTTTGAGAGCCAGGCACCATCAGCTTTCTTAACTATATTTGCTTATTCACTTGCTTTGTCTTCAGCGATCCTGTCAGAAAGGTGAGCATCATGGAACGCCAGGCTAATAGAACAGTGTTTTTGCATTGAGGGAGTAATTGAGTAGAGGACCAATGTCCTTCTGCTATCTTAATGCTAAACCCACAAATATATGTACATAGATATATTTTTCCATCTTCATATATAAACATATTGACATATGTACATGCCTATATTTAGACCTCTGTACATGCCTTTGCCTCCTAATTCTTTCTTTTCACTTTCCTCTTGTCCCACTACCATGTTCAGCCTTCATTTGGTTTTCAGTAATTACTCTCAGTTGCATTGCCCTTGATCAAGCCCTACCAGGTCTCCCATACCCTCCTTGACATCGATTATAGATAACTTGTTCTCTTGTCCCTAGGATTGTTAGCATCCTTTTCCTTTTCCCTATCTCTCCCTCCCCCATAGCCTGCAGAAACATTAGTCCCATTGCTTTCCCTTCTGGAATGATTATTCTGCCTATCTTATCTAGATAGACAGACAGAGATAGTAATAAGCACATAAAAGACAGCAATGATGAAACATATAATGTTCCTCTAGTTCTTGAATACATCCTTTCCACCTCACCCTCCCCATTACCATGATCCCAGTTCTGCCTTAAAAATCTGGACAATGTACACTGGTACAGATAGGAACTGGAAACACAGGGAATCCTAGTCAGAAGAAGCCCAGGAGTAATAGAGGAAAGATGAAGGGAAAGTGGGGTAGGAAGGGAGAACAAATTGCAAGGATTTACCTATGGCTTCCCTCCTTCTGGATGGACAGCAGAGAAGTGGGTGAGGGTAGATGTCGGATGGTGTAAGATATGACCAAATAGTAATAATTTAGCAATGATCAGGGGTTCATGGGGGAGGGGGGAGTGAGGGAGGAGGGGGAAAATGAGGAGCAGATACCAGGAGCTCAAGAGAAAAGTAAGTGTTTTGAAAATGATGAGGGAAACACATGTACAGAAGTAGATGTATATGCGGATTTTGATGAGTTGTATGAGCCCCTAATAAAATGATTTTTCAAAGAAAGAACAAAACAAAGCAACAAAAGGAAAAAAGCAAAACAACAAAAAGAACGACCAAAAAAGAAAAAGAGAAGCCAGTTTAAGGTCTGTTTGTTGACATTAAGTGTTTTTCCCCATGTACTGATATTTTAAATAAAGACTACAAATACAAGAAATATATCTCAATGATCTCCAATTCTGGTAATCACTAGATGCATAAGACATAGCATTTAAAGAAAAATAGTTGCCCAGAGAGCAGCTATGTCTCCAGAGCCTTCTGCTAGATCACAAAGCACAGAAAGTCCTATATTGAAAATAAAAACAGCTAGGGATTAGCAAACAGGTTTCATGCTCTCTGTAATGTATCCTCAGTACAGATAGCAATGTGCTTTGCATTTTAAAGATCAGAAAATGTCAGGGATCTCAAAATTAGTAGTATATCAATGATAGATAACTGATGAGTAGGTTAGACTTCATTTGAGTAAATGTAAACTGCCTCTTTCTTGCACATTTCTTTAGTTATCTTTCCTATGAGGGATACTTAATATGCATGTCTCTCTATCTCATTAAAGCAATTCAAAATTATAAATGAAATAATTTCAATTAAAATGCATTAAATGCAATTAAATTAATTTTTAAATATTCATAGTAAAAAGAATTGTGTCTTGGATAGCCAGATATAACAAATAAAACACAAGATACTCACTTAAAAATAAAATACAGATCTATCTTTTGAGATTTTCTATTTGGTAGGAAAAATTGAATGTATGACATTTAAAAATCCTGACAAAATTAAAAGAGGATTCATGATTAAAGTACTAACTACATATAGGACATCTTTTATCTACACAGAATGTCTGTTTGCCTACCTATGACCATCTTTGGTTGTAACATTTAAATCCCAAAGGAAATAATTAGATTTAATTTTTTAAATCGAAGAAAAAGAAGTCAGATGCATCATATTCTCTGACTGAAAAGGGGCCCCTGTTGTTACAACGTTACATTGTAGATTCAAGTTATCTGTGTCAAAGATAATGAAGTAAAGTTCTAACAACAGCAGCTTTAACAACCAACACAGAAATAAAACACTTTAGAAAATATGCTGGATATCAGAGTCAAGAAATACAATTTCTACAATGATATTTCTGAATTTTTATTGTCTCTTAGAATTGAGTGAGATAAATGGAAGGTATATGAAATGGGAAAGAAAGGGTGAGGGAGGAGAAGGGAGAGTGACATTGTGTGAGCAATTCTGCTTATATGAATTATACAATAAAAATTATGCTTAGTTTAGATCTGTGGCTGTGAAAGTGTGAGGCAAAATGACAAATAGATGTGACATTTCTTGTTTTATAAGTCATTGTGCATGTCAGAATTTCTGGGAGTAAGCACAAATGCTGAAGTGGACTTGTGACCTCAGAAGAAAAGAAAGTGTGCCCTTAGCTTTTACAGCAAATAATAAGCAGGCATTTTACCTACCCTTCATTGAACACTTGAGGAAAAAGGCTATAGGGGTTGCTATACATGGGATGGTATAAAGCCACTCCCAATGACAGAGTCACTGTGTGTTAAAGATGAAACTGATGTTGTCTTAAAGACAAAGAAACTGACATGTCTGATTATGAAAGGGACAGAGATAAATATTACAATCAGGGAAACAGATACTGAAAAATATATACAATACAGAAGGAACTTAAAGGGCATTTAGAAAAATGCAACACAAACTCTAAACATACTTTACATGTGAGCCTCTTTAAGCAATGAAAAAATCATTAACTTAGGAGCAAAAATGCACGTAATATAGACTAACTATCATTTTAATGCATTTACAAGGCTAATACCATAATAATCTATATCATATTTTATAAAATACTATAAGTTATCAGGAGTTAAGTTTAAGATAAAAGAAAGCATAGGGACAGAGATATATGTGACATTCAAATTAGTTTTTGTCAGCAACATAGTGTTCTATCATTCTTAATTCCTCTATTTTATTATTACAAATTTGACGAAAAGAATTGTATTTATATAAAACAATTATAGAGTAGATAAGTAACTATAAGGAATCTATGGTTTATTTTTGTTCTAATATTGTAGCACTTAGCAGTAACCTTATAATCTATAGCTGTCAGTCTACATGTTCTTCTACAAGAACCTTAAATTCAGCATGTTCATTTAAATGTAAGAAGTTTGGCTTCTGTTCCTGTACTCTTTTAATTTATATTTCCTTATTAATGGCTAATTTAGGACAACTTCTAATGAGTGATATTAATTAGTCAAACAAGGGACTCTCAGAAAAGGGACTCTCATAACGACCTTGTGCATGTCAGCGTAGAACTGATATTCATAGGTTTTTCGATCACGATTTTCTTGGAAGTTGATATCTAGACATTACTTCTAAAATATCATCAGGTGAATGAACTAATACTCTGCATTTTATATTACCTAGCATTAATGATCCTACAAATTTTAAGATTCTTGGCAGATGGTGCTTATATCAATTAAAATATGCTATATCAATTTATTCTCTAAGTTTATGATGGATATACTGAACACAATTTGTTCATTTCTTTTCTAGTAGTGAAAATAATAAGTTATGTCAAACAATAACCAAAATAAAATGAATCATTGGTTATTTTAGACATATTGCTGGTTTTAAATCAGTGTGTGTATGTGTGTGTGTGTCTGTGTATGTGTGTTTGAGAGAGAGAGAGGTGGGGAGAGAAGAAGAAGGAGAAGGAGAAGAATAGAAGCGATCCTGCAAGTGGAGAAGAATCTGAATAATGCCTTGCTTTCAGAAGTTAGCAGGTGTCTTCTGTTCTGGAAGATTTGTCAACTATACGTAGAACACGAATCCAGAACTATATGAATTCAGGATGAAAATCCAGAAATCTACCTGTTGAAATGGTGGAGGAAGGAATAAAGATTAATTTACCCATAACATCTAAGGCTATATCTTTCAAAACGAACCAGTCTCCAAATTTATTCCAGCAAGTTGTAATTCCCTCCAGACTTTCCCTCTCACTATGAGTCCTGGTGCTCATCAGAAGGTCATCTATTTGAACCCAGTGAATGCTGCTTGATAGATTAGCCGGTCTCCTACTACAAAAATTTAAAATTAGTTTGAAAGTAGTGAGTGAGTTTGTCCTTATTAACAAAGAGAACAGCACCCAGCTCTCCCACATTTCTGACAGGTCAAGGCAAACAGCAGTGAAGACCACATCAAGCCCAGACCAGGACCTGAAAGAGGGTGATCTGTATCAGAACCATGAATGTCAGCCATAAGACAAGGACATTCATTGTTCATATTTACTTGAGGGGATTGAACTGTCATAAATTTCCAAACTAATTTGGTCTATCACACTCGTCAGGAAAACATCATTTAACAACAACAATTCACTCTGGCCATTAAAAATGTTTATACTGTAACCCATAATCCAGGATAAAGTGAATGTATTTGTTTTTGCAGCTCCCCTGCACTGTTTCAGTGCACCCAGGTGAGTGATATCACCCTCCTGGGGAGATACTGGAGGTGAAGAGAGAAGTGAGAGGAGTGACTAAGGAGAGCATGACTGGGGCGTACCATTATGTGCGTGTAGGGAATTATCAGCCTCGACTACATCTCAGAACTGTTCAGATAGAAAAATGGGACTAATCCACAGTTCTTCCTAATATACATTGTTGATTATTCTTGGGAAGAGAGCAAAGCCTCCCACCTAGACTTGACCTTCATTTTCTCCAATGCCACAGAGAACGCCATTAGTTTATCATCAGCTTAACTCAGCCGTAACTCTGAGTCTCAGTAGGAATCTGTCTCAAAAGTCTCTGACGCCTATTCAAGCTCAGTTCCTTGATTCAGTTTCTTAGCTCAGCCCAGGAACAGAATTTTTTTAGAACTATTTGTGTCCTTGTTTTCTTTCTTCTTGTAAAGCATATTAATATATGTTCTTTTGTGCATGACGACATGTACCTGGTTCATGTATACATGCCTCTGAGTTTTGATATGTGTAGGATTTGCCTGTGGTTTGGTTGGAGCTGACTGTTGAGAGTTCAACCAATTGCTAAATTTTCATTTTAAATATATGCACATACATACACACACATGAATATTTATATTTATTTATTCGCATGTATGTTACTCTGCGAATATTTACACAATGGAAAAGCACAATAATGATAAGTTATCAAAGTCTATGAATCATAGTTTTTGTGTTCATTAAGAACTGCTTGTTCATCATTTTTGGTCATAACTTTATAGATGAAGAATCTAAGCTCCAGCAGTTGCACTGACATGTTCATGATCAAATGCATAATATGGCAGAGTAGCTAGCAATGGAATATTGCCTCTGGAAATAGATAATTAATTTAATCTTAGACAATCATTAATTTATCTATGAAGTATCATGACTCAGATTTTCCCACATAAAATAGTTTATGTCAAAAATAGAAATAATTCTTTATATTATTAAAATGCCATCTTATTGGGGACTCTTACAACTCTTACTACAATCCATACACCAGATATACCAGGCATATTTGTACCTATGTTGTCATCTTTCTTTTCTACACATTTACTTTATATTGAGCCCTTGGTATCAGTTCCCCTTTTATCCCCCCCACTTTTGTGACCCCTTGATGGACTATAGATTATTATTATTTTCATATCTCTCACCAACTGCTGTCTCCCTTCCCCCATAGTTTCTGTTGTTTTTACAACTACAGAGTTGTATGTGGTTATGTGTTGATTATTGAGCTTGACACACCCCCAACCCCCCACGCCCACCCCACTGCTTCCCCCTACCCTTCTGGTATTGCTATTCCCATTCTTTTTCCTGGATTCCATATTCCCTGAGTTCCTATCTCTTATGTCTACCTGGATTCATGCTCCAGTCAGTTCCAAGGTGAAAAAGGGCATTGGGGTCATGATAGTGGGGGATGAAAAAGCCTCATGGAACCAGAGGAATCTTGTGTTTCAATGGTGCTTTACAGCATCCTAATTGACTCATCCTTTTCCTGGGACCACTCTCTGGGAGGATGTTCCATTGTCTACAGATGGACTTTGGGTCTCTGTCCCAATCCCCCTCATTCTTAATTATATGGTTTTGTTTGTTTGTTTATTTGTTTGTTCTGAATCTTCTGATGCCTGTTACCCAGTCCTGATGAAATTTCATGATCACAATGGCTGGCGTGCTTATTCCATGTGGGTTTGTTACTGCTCTGCGGGATGATCAGTAGCTTAACTTCAAGATTATCCACCTTCTTCACTGTATTTTTTATGCACCCATTTTGTCTTCAGTGATTATGCTTTGAGGCCAAACATCACAGAATGCCAATTTGTTGGAACAAAGTGTTCTTGTATTGAGGAAGGGTATGAACAGAGGCCCAAAGTCCATCCACTACCTCACATTTATTGCCACAAAAATATATGTTCATAGGTCAGTGCCTCTATTTTATGGATTAATGCATTTACATATGTACACACCTATGCTTGCACCTCTATCTATAGCCTTGCTTCCTAGCTTCTTCCTGTTTCCTTTTACCTACCACTTCCCACTGTCATGCTTGCCTTAATCTAAGCCTTATAGTACTTCCTCTCGGCTAGATTGCTGCTCCTTCAACATCCCCAGGATCTCTATATCCTCCTTGTTGCTGATTTTAATTCTCTAGTTGTTCCCCTATCTGTGGCAGTGCTTGTTCACCGCATCCTTCTCTGCCACCTGCTCACCTTAATTTGTTCCAGAACTGTCAGTTCCATTGCTTTCTCCTGGGGCTTGTTTCCCATGTCTCTTATATGGGTAGGCAAACCAAGAATGATAAGGACTAAACAAAAATAAGACAAAGGATTGAAAAAAGAAAAAGAGAAAAAAACATATATAATTCTAGGTCTGTTCACTGATCTTTATGACCATCTCCCCACTGTACCTGGAGGAATTCCAGGAACTTCCCCTCTATTTAGGGGTGATACCATAATTCTTCTATCTTGATTTTTGCAGCCATTCTTCAGTAAAAGAAGACAGAATTCTATAGAGAAATGGATCTTAGAGACCTAAACTAGGATACATAAATAATTATGTTTGAATTTTTCTCTTTTGTCAAAGAGTTTCTGAACACCAAATCAGTGATTAAACATGATTTCTATAAGCTGGAATCAACATGTTGTCAGAGAATTTAAGTTTGGATTTGGTCAGATAATAAAAAATTGTTCATTTATATTTTTTTCAATATGACTTCTTGTCTAAGAAACACAGGGACCAACAAAAGAAATCTCAGGTATCATAGAGTAAATGGTTTGAGAAAAAATGCCATAACACAATGAAAAGGAAATAATCATGAATTTATATTCATACAAATAATTGCTTGATTAAATTCATAAATCAAGAGAAGAAACAAATATCTCATACCGAAGAATTCCAACACCTTAAAGAGGTATAGAATTCCTTAATTGTTGGTTTCTCATAATCAGTTACAAAGACTAGAAAGGAGGAAAAGTAGACTAGAAAGGAGAAAAGGTAACTTCACTACGGAGAAACATGAGAAGAGCTACTTTATCCAAGTGAACAAGGGGAACATTTCAACAAGTGCACACTTCTGATACACTGGGAAAGATACTGGAGATGACCTACAGTGGGTGGGAAAATGGAGGAGAGCTATTTACCTTTTTTCTAATCGTGAGAAACATCAAACAAACTGAGGATTCATTCTCCAAACCCTTTAGTTACTACACCTCAAACTTTCAGATACCAGAACAAGAAAAATACAAGAAACATCTACTAACAGAGTAAAGATTGATTTGTTAAAATATTTTAATCCCACCACTGAACAGTCTACATCAAGGGATGGCAATGAATTTGCTTTGGTTTTGATATGGTTGACAGAGAAATTCCAATTTCATTTGCAGGGTCCCTACGTAGATTGATTCACCAGTGACCTCCCCCTCCCCCCTGCCTCAAACTATTGACCAGGAATGTGAATACCCTTGATTTTAGACCGAGTGCATAGAAGTAAGGACTAGAAGAAAAAGCCCTTTCTCCCTCAAAGCAGATGGTGTTCGGACTGTTGAACCACCTTTTAGCAACCCAGGAACGACTTTGCCACAAGGTCTCCTGAAATAAATGTAGCTAGTTTGAATTTTAACATCGTATCGTTTATTCTTCTTTTGACCTATTTTAAATTTCTTCAAGTTCTTAATTATCGTCCTATATTTTCAACAAAGGTCTTTCAATGTTTTTGTTGTTGATGATATTTTTGTTTCATTTGTCATTTTATTTGCATTTTGGTATACTTTTACACATATCAAATCCAGGATTGGTAAATCGATACAGGCAATAACTGGTATAATAATTTCTTGGGATTATAGGGTGATTAGTGAGAAATGGGGAGCTTATAATGCAAAAGAAGAAAATGTTTTATAATTGATTGAAATAGTGCTTGTAGGTGATGAATTATATGTCAAACTGTCAAACATTTTGAAGAGTAATTGTTATTTAAAAAATTCTTTATGTGCATAAGCAAACATGATGAAGAAAACAGATGGTGCCTGGCTATCAAAAGACATAATAGCATCTAGAGTCTTAAAGGCTTGGAGTTGTGCTTGCTTTGGCAGCACATATACTAAGGGTTTGAAGTTAAATAAGAACAGTTGCCTATCAGAGAAACAACAAGCTTACATGGAAGAAGCATGCCAGCCTGTGCAATCATGAGGTGTTGATGGGATTGGGTGACAGGCATCCAAGGAACCAAATAAAAAAAAAAAAAAACACCAAAACTATATTGTTGAGAGCAAGCGGGGGGGGGGGGGGGGGGGGGGAGACATAGCAGGGACCCAAAACCCATCTGTAGACAACGAGGCATATCCTCACAGAAGAGTTACAAGGAAGAGATGAGTCAACCAGGGCACAGTAAAAACACTGAAGAAACACACACTATGGTTCTAACACTGGTTCTAACACTGCAGGCTAGACCAGAGCACATGCACAGGTGCAGATAAGAGCTTGCTACACAAGGAATCCAGGAACAGGAATGGAAGTAGGGAAGAGGGAGGTGAACAGAGGAAGTTGGGAACCGATCTCAATGATCTTCACATAGCGACCACTCCCCCACATGGGGAAGAACCACAGAAACTGTGGAGGAAGGGAGATTGTAGTCAGTGTAAAATAGACAATAATTATAATTTATAGTTTATTGGAGATCACTGTGGGGGAGTGAAAAGAAGGACAAAAGAGGAGCTGATACAAAGGGCTCAGCAGAAAATATATATTAAGAAAATAAGAATGACAACATATGTACAAATATGCTCAAGAAAATTGATGTATGGATTGCTACGAGTCCCAAATAAAATGTTTTAATAAAAAAAATTTAAAGTAGTAAATGGAGGCTGAGCCCTGGTGGTATAAGTGGTTGAGTGCAGGACAGCAGCCCGCAGTCTTGGCGGTTCAAATCCAGTGGCGGCTCTCAGGAGCAGCGCTGGGTAGCGCCCACGACCACCAGAGACAGTGATGCCTAGAAAAAAAAAAAGTAGTAAATGATTTTTCATTATATCCAATGTTTTAGTCTTCAAGTCTTTCTAGAGTTTTTGGCTAAAATATATTTGGTGATCCAGTGGCTAAAGTAGTTTTGCTACTGACTGGTCACTTTTGGGGGAAAAGTCTCGGAAACCCACACTGTCACATTAAGTGACTATGAATGGTCATCAAATTGACATCAGTGGACCTGGCTTTTAATTTTATTCATCTTTTGTTAGAGAAAATAAAACTATAAGTAGCTGCAAATTGCTGAGTCAGGTCTGGCACAGTTAAGAAGAATGAAATTTTCTAAGATCTTGATCATATCATTTCCAAATTCAAAGAGAAACTAAGCATATGCCCAATGAACAGATATATTTAGGAAAAAGTCAATAGTAAAACGAAACAGATTTCTTTGAAAATAATAATATTCTGAAAATTCCAAATTTTAGTTCAATTTACATCATCAGTAAGTTAAGAAGTTATATCACTATACCTTAAATGACTTATGCATTACTCTATAATAATTGTCTTATTTCCACTTTTCACTATTTATTTTAGGTAAACGATTGTTCATGAACAAACCCATTTAAATACAATTATGTTAAAGACAAAAGTAAATTAAATCAGTTACTGTTGTTGGCCCAAATAAACTCTTCATGAAAAGTCAATTGCATAAAATGTTTTAAACTAATAGTAAAAATAAATTTTAAAAAGATAACTAGCTATGCATAATTAAATATCATAATAGTATAAAAATCACCTCTAAAAATATTTGCAAATTGCTAAGGGCTCGAGGTGAAGGGGGGGGCGGAGGAAGGGTAATATAGGGAGCTGATAATGGGGGCCTGGAGGGAGGGAGAATGTTTTGAGAGTGATGATGGCAATGGGTGTGTAAAAGTGGCCTGCATACAATTGATGTTGTTAGGGATTGTCATGGGAGTTGTATGGTCTCCCAATAAAAAGATTCATTAAAAAAAGGGGGGAGGGGAAAGGGGAGGTTTTTTTTGTTTTTGTTTTTTTAAAGAGGAGCTTGTACCAAGGGCTCAAGAAGAAAATGTTTGGAAATGTATGTGGCAACATGTGTGCAAATGTGCTTGAAACAAATGATGTACTAAATGTTGTAGTAGCTGTAAGAGCCCCCAATAAAATTATTTTAAAAAATAAATAAAATCATATTTTTATATTTCTCCAATACTGGCACCAATATTTTAATACATTTAATATAGAAAAGTAAGCTTGATACTCACATCTTTTATCATTTGTATGATAAGAAGAAAATTATAAAAATAACTCATGCAAAATGGATATTGAAAAGAATTGGTTTAATTAGATGATTTTCACATATAAGTACATATATGAAACAATTATCCTGAATAGAGAGTTAATTGATTTCTGTGTAATTCTGCAGATGACTAAAATTTTCAAATCAAAGCTGATTTTTTCAAAATGAGAAATTGAGTTGGGATTCTATTCATCTAACAATAGCAAAAAAAATTACATCTGTAATCTAGTGAAAATTATATACTATGGTATTTTACTAAGACAAATTTTAAATTACTTTTAATATACTGCTATTTGCAAGTTTTTTTAAACTTAAAATTCAAAATTAAATCATTTCTATTGTGATTCATATTGAGAAGAGGGATACAGCTATTGCTTTTTTAAAAATGACATTACTTTTATAATTTGAAATAAGTAACATAATTATGGCATAGTAATTACTATTTGAAATGTATTATGAAGTGAGTGGGACAGAATATGAATTCCAGTTCTATTACTTCTCTGGAAACTGCAAGCTGCTTTCAGTCAACAATAAGTAGAATATTAACTGTGGCCCACTGGCTTGGCGGTTCAAATCCATCTGCAGCTCTCCAGGAGCAAGGCTGGGCCTCCCACTCCCACCAAAGGGCAATGATGCCCACCAAAAAAAGTAGGATATTAAAAATTGAACTAATAATGCTCAGTGGAAATATAGACCAAAAATATTGACAGCTTGAAAGGACTCAAATTCAGTGTTATTTAATTGTCACTGGGTGGAGAAAAGGTTCATTTGTGCCATTGAAAGAGGCTAAGTACTATTTTCCTGTAATAACTGAAACTTATTCATGAAGGAAATTTTTATTACACAAGTTGGCAATAAACCATGATTATTGAGTATTCTTTTGTTGTTGATGATGATGATTGACATCCTGGTATACATTGTAGTAGAATATGGACAGTATTTCATAATTCTAGAAATGTATATATTATACAGATATCAAAGTTTACAAATAGTTTGGGGTATTTTACGCTCAGTCATATGTTGATATTTTGTTAGCTATTCATATTCAACTACCTAATTATAAAATAAAACTCATCAAAAGCATTGGCAATACATTTATTTATCACTGACATTAGAATTGAGAACATTGGTTGGTTGAATGATAACATAAATAATCTAAAATTGTAACTTTTCCAAAAGCTATATTAAATGGAAACAATTAGCAAGTACCATAATTACTTGCAAATAGAATACTGTCTAAAATTATATAGCTATTTTATTTGGGGATAAAAGTTTTGCCAAATTCATATATAGAAATCATATTGTTTGATATGTTCAAACTTTTCTTAGAAATATAGAAGAGGAATCAAAGGAAAGAATTTTCCAATATCTTTCAGTATATGTTCCAAGCTCAACATATTTACAAAAGCAATTTTCTAAACCTACATTCAAGTATAAAACAAATTCTCTTTTCAAAAGTGTACAAGAAAGGTCAAATGTAATTCAATAATATAGCTGTCAAAGCTGAAAACAACTGGGGATTTTATAAAATTCAGTTTAAGAGATGAGTCTTTCAACATCTAAGCCAGTCACATTGGAAAGCTGTGAGTATTCCAATGCCACTAGTTACCGATATCAACTTTGAGTAGTTCTTGAATTGGATTGTTAAATTACCATAATAGTTTAAGTGGGGGAGGGGTGGGGAAAATAGTTTAAGCAATATTAATTATACCACAATAAATGAATTGACTTACCTATCAATAATATATAAGAAGCTATTCTTTCAACTATATTATATGATTATAAATATTAATTAGTAAACTCAGAAAAACATGTTTTTTAGTGATTCTAGCATACTAAAGAATACCAGGGAGTCATTGTCTATTACAATATTGGAAGTTGAGATATTCTGGTTGTAAGGCATTCAAAACACAACCAGGGTAGAGGTACCCTGGTGGAGTCAATCATAATGATACAGATTGAAGTAATCCTTTTTGGATTTTCATTTTTTGTTTGGACACAAACAGATGAACAAAAAGTTAATTGTCTGTAATATATAAAAAAAGCAAGAAACCTTTATAAACATGCATTAATAACCAGGATGTGTAATATTTCAAGTATGATTTAGAAAATGGGGAATCTTCTAAAATTAAGTTGAATGCATGAAGATTGATATCTAAGTGTGAGCAAGTTGAACCAGACAGGTAATTACCATTTTGAATAAGAAAAATAATACGGTTTACTATGCTATGAATGGCAAATTCTCTATTTTGATAGTTACATAATCTGTTTTCAATTTGAGACTGAAGAGTGAAGGGGTGGAGGTTAGCCTGTCAATCAGGTTGCAGCTTGATGAACTCATTTGAAGTACCACAGAGATAAATAGCTCTATTCCCTGTGAGACATGCTTACAAATAAGGCACAAGTTACTAAACGAGAATCCTAGAGCTGAAGAAGGCACTGAGAGACTCCTGGCAGTGCTGAGATGTGACTACCACCACTAGACCCACAAGACTTTTCAACCACTGTCCAGTGATCTTTCTGCCTTCGGTGTTATTGCATGTGCTTTGTGAATCTGAAGAGAACTTGATAGATTGGTATTGGACATATCGGCTAATATTGAACTTTTCTTCTTGTTCTGGACTGAGCTGGGAAGTTTTCTCAATATTCAATTGCTCGTGTATATGAAGCTCTTTCTTATATCCATAAGAGTGTCTAAGAATTTGCTTCTCTAGTCTACCCAGACAGGGTTATCTAGAGAAACAAAATGAGTACACTAATAATTTTATATAGATAGATACAAAAAATAATAAATAAACAGCCAATTAATCTATAAAGCTGTACAAATGTCTCACTGCAACTCATTTCCATGAGACAGCTAATACAGTGGCAGTCCTTCAAGTCTTGAGGGTCATCTGTAAAGAATTCGGACTATCCAGCCAGACAGCAAACAGCAAGACAGTTCACCAGCAGTCAGCCAGGTGGCAAGGTCTGAGAGTCCCCAGCTCAAGAGAGATATATTCCAGTAGAGTGACAAAGCACATCTTGAAGGAACCTGAAATTAGAGCAACACAGTTCATGGGTTAGGTGTCTCACAAATAGTGTAGCTTGCAAATGGAGACACAGAACAAGCAAGGACGTCCCACACAGGTGTGTTGATCAAAGAACAAGAGATAAGAATGGCAGGGCTCACTGAGCCATTTATCTCTCCTCCCTTCAGTTAATCCCACATGTGTTCATTGGCCATGTTGATACAAAAAAAACTACTTATCACACCTATTAAGCAAAGATATCAAGATACAAAATTACTTCAGCATATTCTTAATGTAGATCTATGCATTTCTAAAGGTGGTGGTATTTCTCTCTCTCAAACCCTTTCCTGAAGTATTCTGTGCTTTTTGAATTACCACACATCAAAACAGTTGATTTGGCATGCTTTTCAATATTTCCTGTGTTGTGAGGAAAAAAGAAGTCTGAAGACAAATGTCATAACTGAAGAGCAGATGGGTTAAAGTTTGGTGGAATTCTCTTAGTAAAATATCAGTTTCTATGCTCCAAGAATGAGCATTTATATTGTCCAGATGGAAAAAAAAAGTCTTCTAACAAATTTCCTATATTTTTTCTTGCTTCCTATCAATGTAGTTTTCTTTTTTCCCATCCCAATAATAGCTTTCACCTATCTTGAAATTTCTACATAATAGGAAAAAAATAGATGGTTTAACAAGCCAATGCTGTGTATTACTTTTGGGGCTGCGTAATATATATATGGTATGTTTCATTAAATCCCCCCCTAAATCCTCTAGATTCCTTGTCCCTCAAATCTGAAAAGTGGATTGAGTTTTTTAAAAAAACAGGTGGGGGAGAGCAAAAGTAAAATTGAAATGAACTTGGATTCTTTAGTGACAAGCAAGTTCACCTAAAAGAAACAAAACAACAACAACAAAAAAGGTTCTATGAAAATCTGTGATCATCTGGGACCTTGAAAAATATGTCCCGTAGTATTAGGAGTCTCAATAGTCAGTTATCTTAACCTTCTGAGCTTATCTGACTACCTTGAATTTATAGTAACACACCATATGGAGCTAGTGTCTTAATTGGTCCTTTTTGGAAGATAGTCCAATAAGGACAACATAAATATATTACTGAGAAAATGCTTCCATTGCTTTTCAGTGATAGTTAGTACATGTTTAAATATGATTTATTTAGAATAATTCTGCGCATGTATTAACTGAAACTTAGTAGCCACAATGTTGACTTGTTTCTTTATAGTGCAGCTATAATGAAATTTTTAAAACCTAATAGTCAAAATTATAAGCAGCTACTGTTCTTAGAAAATATAAGCAGGATTTTAAAGATACTCTCCATTGTGCTATAAATATTACTCCTAAAAATTTAGCTTTTCAGTCAGGCTCTTAGTTATCAAGTGCCTGTCATGGTACAAATCAAAGCCAAATCTGTTGTCAGTGATGTCCATTATAACTCACAATGACTCTTCAGGACAAAGGAAAATGATCTGATACCACTTCTGAGGCTGTAAATCTTTACAGAAGCAGCTTAACCACTTTTAATTTTTCTTCTACATATGGACTTGTGGCTTTACTAAACCTCTAATTCACCATAAAGGACTCCTTTCATAGTGTAATAGTCTATGAAAATACATGTATTGTTTACCCAAAATTGATTCTGTTCTTTGCTACTAAGAATATTGAACCACTAATCTGCCCAAACTGAAGGAAATGCTTGTGAAATCACTGAAGGGAATAAGTATTGACAGCTTTAAAATAAACATATTAAAATGCATATGAATATTAGCATTCTCAACTAGAAAAGTTTGGACAAAGTTAATGAATCTACACTTAATAATCCTTCTTGCTTTGAGGATCAAAATTCTAAGTTTAATATATCAAAGGAAATAGGCTATCTTGGGAGAATACGATATTACCTACTTATCTACCTATCCTTTATTTATATACCTCTCTTTCTCCAGAGATAAAAAAGGAGTTCTACTAATAATAACTGTTGCTTTCTTTGAATAAGGAAATGATAGATTATTTTATATATCTACATTGTACATTATGAAACTTTAATGGAGTATATATTATTGTTAGATTTCTAAAATATACATAGTTAAACACATATAGACATTATCATTATAGCTAGAAGACATTGGAATGATTAAGAACTATGATCATAATTTATGATTATGTGAGCAGTTACATTCATTTGTAAGGCACCAGTATAGGATCAGTATGCATTAGAATTGATTCTATGGTGTTGAGTTTCAGTTTGGGTGGTGGCTAAGCATTAGAATTCTGAGCTTCCATTCTAGAGATCCTGGTTTGATTCTAACATTTCAGAATGAGCAGTCATTCCATTGTCAGTGAAACCCTCTGTGCTGCAAAGATGAGAAATAGGTTACTGCAGGACTTGTAAACTAGGAAAAAAGGACTGGTGAGGCAATCCCCAAAAGCAGCTAGTGAAAACAATATGAAAAGCAATGGTCAATCTGTGACTGTTCATAAGAATGGCTCAAGACTGGATTTGACACTGAACTATTATGCAAGTGATATCATAGATTTGGAACAACTCAGTGACAGACAACTATTACAAAGTTAAATTGATCCTATCTATTGATTAGTACTTAGGACATACACCACTTATCTTTGTGTCATACTGTTTTGGATTGCGTGTATGTTGCAATGTTGGCAAACACACCATCAGTGACATTCCATAAGGAAATATATGTTTGGGGGTTTTATCATTTAATTGCTCTGAGACTATTTATATGTTAAACAAATTATCTGAGAGCCTGAGCTGTCTGAACAAGAAAGTGGCATTCAGATTTGACAAATTCTTATTAACACTGTGATCTGCAGTGGCTTGTACAATGTGAAGGAAGACATGATGGCCTTACGCATGAAAATAGAACTCTATGACCTTCAGTGTGTATCACATCTCAATGCAAAGAAAGCACAAATCCTTAATATTTGAACAATAGGCAACATCAGGATAAAGAGATAAAAGTTAGTTTTGGTAAATAGCATTTTTCTTTTTGGATTCTTTGTCAATGTCCAAGGAGGCAGCACCTAATTATATTGGGCAAATCAGTTACAAATGACCATTTTAGGAAAGATATATCTTTAATAACTTTAATAATTAAAGACCACCAGAAAAAATATTATTTCTTTCAATAACTTCACATGCATTTATAATTTGGACAATACATTAGGAAAACCAAAGTAGATTTGATGCATTAGAATTATGAAATTAGAGAAGAATCTGAAATATACTTTGAACTGCCACAAGAATGAACATATGTGTCTTAGAAGTATGAAATATACTGTGAACTGTAACAATATCAACATGTGTCTCTGAGTGGTCCTTAGAAATTACATCAGCATCCTCTGTCTGGTGTACTCTGAGCGTGTCATCAGGGGATCCTCAGTGAGGATGACAGAGGCAGGAATGCACAGATAACAATTGTGAGCATTGTGCAGGAATGAGCTCTCTTTTGTTCTGTTGTACCTGGGGTTGTTCACAGATGGAAAGGATTTGTAGCACCTAACCATGACTACAAATTTCAAGGCATATTCATCAAGCTCAAATATTTTATTTTGCTTGGTGTACTTTAGTCATACAAATAGAAACATAGTTTCCCTAAAATGCCTACAAAACACCATAGACATTTATTTATTACTCATTTTTCTGAAGTATAAATATACTTGCTCCACTAACAAAGTGTTCTGTATGCACATTGTCGTTTTCTATTTGCTTTTTGGACATTATCATTTGATTTCCCAAATAAGCTTGCTGAATGAAATGGTGTCCAGCCTTTGAAGACCTAAATTCCAGGGAGAATAGGGACAGTGAATACAGACATAATGTACAATCCTAATGCTGTATCTTATAAGATAATTTTAATAGATATAGTAAAAGAAATATTATCAAACATTCCTTATTTAGCTATACAAATGCTGCAGCATGCTACCTGTTTTATTGATAATTTGTAAATGTCGTCATCATGAGAGAAAAAAACACAGAAAATACATATTTATCTAAATGGTCAGAAACCAAGTCAAAACAAGTCATGAAACAAGTCAAAAAAAAGTTCAAGAAGTCATTTTATCAGGAAATTTCTTAAACTATTTAGCAATTTCAACATATACTTGCCAAAAGATCATTGAATATGTTACTTTGCCTTTGCAAGATATATTTTTATATTAAAAATGGGGGTTCACCTTCTGATATTATGCACTTCATTAGAATTTCACTGATATTTCAGAATAACAAAATCCTGACATTTATGATTTTGTGTGAAAAAATGTATGCATAAGATGGCATATAATATTCATCCCAAAGTGCTAATAACTAATAAAAATACAAAAAGAAATGTTACTTGAATGAAATCAACTGAATCCTGAGTATAATGCACAGACTCATGTGCCCCTAAAATATGTCATAGATTCTTACCTCTAATTGTTTACTCTCATTTGGGAATGAATTGTCTTTGTCATGTTAATTAGAAAGGAGTAGTATAAGGTAAAGTTTAGTCAATCTCCTTTGATGAGTAAAAAAGAGATGGAAGAAGCAGGCTAAGGAGGCAGACGTGGGAAAGAGAGGAGACAAGATAAGTGAACATTTTTCCAGGACAGAAGTTTCCAAAAGTTGAGAGTTTTCTTCCCAAACAAAGATTCTTCCCATAGAAAAGGTAAATTGAATTCAGATCCTTAGAATATTTCTGTGTGAAAAAATAAATTTATGTTTATTAAAACTAAGCACTTATGGTAGCTGTTACGATCTATTATGGAGGAACAGACTGTGTTGTTTAGTGAATTAGCAGCAGTAGATTACTAAGACATGGAAGGATTCTTTACAAACTAAGTGATATAAATAATATTATTATATCTAATTCTAATACAGACATTTTAGAATTTTCTCTTTTCTTGATCTTGTACTTCATAAATATCTAAGAATATTAAATTTAATAATATAAAGTTTGTATGCAGTAAAATATTTCTAGTTGTGATCAGAAACTTACATAGCTAATGACTTATTTATTTAACTTAATAGAACCTTGAGTAATTCCAACTCATATGGTTCTGGACTTAGGTTCTTAGTTCATGAAAACAAACATGCAAGTTCATATGGCATAGAAATAAATGTATTTCATCTTCTATAAAATCATCATTTTCTATGATGATTGTGTTCTTCCTTTTTTGGTTTTCTTACTCTGGGTCTTTACACACTGTATTATAATCTGTACAAAAGAAAATTAAAATAAGGAAACGCTTTGCTTATAACTCCTAGTTAAACAAATTAAACATGGTTTGATAACAGCAGCCAGGCTAGTGCAACAAGTATAAGTAATTGAAAGGAATGCCCATAGAGGTTGCATATGTTTTATTAATATTCCCTATTTCTTCTCCAAGTTCTAGCATTCTTTATTCCAAATCCTCTTCTGATGTCTATCTGAACCACTGACAGTTCCCTGTTAATGCACTTCTGCAACTGCTACTGGATGATCTTCAGAACAATTTTACCTTGAATGTCATCATTTGAGCATTCTAGTGGGTCATGTTTCTTGCAAATGGGTACAAAAGTGGATCTCTTCCAGTGAGCTGGTCAAGGAACTGTCCTCTCAATTTCCTGGCATAGACAAATGAAGGCATCCAGTGCTTCATCGACTTGCTGAAACTTTTCAATTGATGTTCTACCAATTGATTCCTGGAGCCTTGCTTTTGACTAATGCTTTCAACTCATCTTGAGCTTCTTCCTTCAGTACCATTGGTTTGTGCTCACACGCTACCTGTTGAAATAGTGGAGTTTTGACTAGTGCTGTGGGTATTGTTTGTGTCCTATCCATCTTCCTTCAATGCTTCCTCAAATATTCACTATTTTCTCCATAAAGTTTTGAATCTTGCCATTCAAGGTACTAATTTTTTTCTAGTGCTTTTCCAGTTTAAATTATGATGATTGTGTTCTTCCTTTTTTGGTTTTCTTACTCTGGGTCTTTTCACACTGTATTATAATATACTTTGTCTTCCCAAACATCCTTTTGATATTTTCTGTTTAACTCACTGACTTCATCATTTCTTTCATTCATGTTAGCAAGATATGATGCATTGAATATTAGTGACATAGAGATAGAGTAGAAAATACTAATTAAGACTATAGGATGGCATCCAGTTAGATTTACTGGCCCAGAGGTCCTGCTGCTAGACCAGAAGAGAGGGAGGTGAGGTGAAGGAGACTGGGTGGCAGAGGTCTAAAGTTAGAATCAGGGTACTAGGGTCTGTCCTGAACCCTGCTTGTTTTTTCACTTTCGCTCACAAAGCTCTAGGTTCAGTGTGTTGGGCTCATGGTCTCTGGCTTAACCAATGTCCGGGTTTGGCAGTTAGTAGGAATTTTCCAAGGCTGACACCCAAAATGGGTCATAATTCCAGTCTCAAGAACTTCTAAAAGCTAGTCTCAGGACACCACACCAGAGCTCCCCAAACTGTTAGCTGTCTTGAGCTCATAGCCTGGGGATTGGGTCAGTGCTGATAGCCATAGATTTAGAGCAATTGAAAAGACATAAGAAATGGGCATGAGTTAGATAGTGGTGTTGCAGAAAATAAGCTGGAAGCCATAGTCCAGGGGCGAATTCAGTTCCAATTGGCTGAGAAGAAAACAGGCTCTCTGATAAACTAGACCTCTTCCTCTGAGGGCCATTGTGACAGCTCTGAAATCAGAGCACCCCAAAATCCCCATATAAAAAAGAAAAAATATATTTTCTTGAGAAAAGCTGCAAATGCCAAGACAACTGGTAGAATGAGTGCTTTAACATATAGGAGTCCTCTTCTCTCTGTTTTCTGCCACAGGCTCAGCAGATTCAGTTTTCTTTACTGTTGTTTTCTTTTTTTACTCTTCTAATTTTTACTGTAGCATTTTTTGGTGTGTGTCTGTTTCTTTTTTCTTTTGTTTTTTTGCTCTAGTCTTTGCTTTCTCCTTTCTCTTTTTTCTTCTCTTCTCCATCTTTCCATTCATAATCCACTATCAGCATTCTTGCCACTCCCTTATACCAAGTACAACTCTGAAGGCAGTAAACTGGAGAAACTCCTTCCTGCACTTGATGGCTTTACACACAGCTTGGGAAATCCCATTCATTCTTCAAAATAATCCAAGCAATAGCAAGATTTTCCCTTCAAATGGCTTGGGGAACTACTGCCTAGACTCCAAGGCCCTACAAGTGACTGGAGGAACTGATGCTCACCATCTCTGCAGCTCCACACTTCTGTGAGCACGTCTGCCCAACTTTCACAATGAACTCTTTGACTAGGGTGATTCTGTCTGTCATTGACAGTTCTCTGCATCAAGAAGAGTATACCCACGCACCCTCTGTGGCACTCCAGTTGCAGAGGGCACCACCATATGCCATCTGAGGTGCTCCAAGCACTGTGAGACATACCATTAGGGGTTACTGGGAGAGCAGCCTGTGAAAGTCCACCCTCATGGATCAACAGTCACCCAATCAGCATCCTGTGAGGGGACTATCCAACTAACATTCCAAATAACAGAATGCTGGTTGTCTGGGGTAAGTGTAAAAACACAGGAAGACACAATGGTAATGTGTTAGTCTGGGCAGACTAGAGAAATAATTCCATAGGCACCCATATGTGTATAAGAAAGAGGTATATATACAAGAGCAACTGTACATTAAGAAAACATTCCAACCCATTCTAGCCCAAGGTCATTAGTCATATGTCTGATACCAATCTATAGAAACTTCTTCAGACTCACAAAACACATGCAATCACATCAGGACAGTCACAGGACAGTGGGTGCAGTCTTGTGTATCCAGTAGTGGTAGAAGCATCTCAGTACTGGCAGAGCAGGAGTCTCCCCATGGCTCCTTCAGTTTTCAGGGTTCAGGATCTGGTTCCATCCATGTGACTTGTCAGACCCAGGGCACCAAGGTAGTTTCATGTGTCTTCTCCTCAGGGAAGTCTCATAGGGAGTCAGCTTTATGGCTTGTCAGTAGAGCATCTCTAAGTGACTGAGTACTGACTCTCACCTCTAAAGGGAAAATATGGCTGGATTTCCCAGAATTATCAGGAAAAACCATGCCCACACAGAAGTGTCATTAGCTATCTCCAGATTGACAGGCTAGACTCCACCCCCACACTTTTAATCCTCAAATTGACACAAGATTATGTGACTGCCACAGATATCCTGACCCCTAGAGCAGCTACCTGCAGGAAGTATATAAAAACACTCATACAAAGCCCCCAAGAGAGAGTCCAGTGTTCTTTGACTCTAGAAGATGGTGTCATCTTTAGATGGATCCTCTAAAACAAAAAGTAAACTAACCAGCCCCAAGAGCCTCAAAGAAAAATCAGGATAAATAGAAGATAATCCCAGAAGTCATGAACCTAATGAAGTGTAAAGAAAAGGCAGACATTGACATGCCACTTAAAGAAAATTTCAGAAGTTTGCTTAGAACCATACAAGATATGAGGTAAGTAAAACAGAGAAAGGATGAAATGGTGAGGATTTAAAGGCAATACACCAAAAGAAAACACAAGACCTAAAGGATGAAATAACCAAATCCAGGAGCAAATTGATAGAATTTGCCAACAGAATTGAGAAGGCAGAGAATTATACAAGTGACTTAGAAGAAACAAGGCTTACCTCAAAAAAAGGGAAAATCAGTCAAATAAGACAATCAAAGAAGCTGAAGAAAATCTGAGAGCCATGTCCAATGGTATGAAGCGGATCAATAATAGAATAAATGTACTATTGGAATAAAACCCAAAGAAAATGTCAATAGTGAAAAAAGCACAGAAATTCTTAGAGGAAAATTTCCCCAGCTTAATAAATGAAAACCAGACAACACTTCAAAGCTGAAAAATTCCCAGCTAGAATGAATCCCAAGAAGAAGTCACCAAGACACATTATGGCTAAATTACCCAACTATTAGGAAAAGGAGAAAGTCATAAGTGCAGCTAGCAAAAAAACAAATCATCACTTAAAAAGATACCTAAATAGGAATATATTCACATCTATCAGTGAACACAATGAAGAATAGAGAGTGAACTAACATGTTCCAAAAATTGAAGGAAAATAAGACAAGCTCAAGAATACTATACCCAGCCAAATTTTCGATTAAGAGAGATAGAGGAGTAGAAGTCTTGTCAGATCAGGTAAAATTCCAAGAATACATTAATAGAAACCCAGCTCCACAAAATATCTTTGCCAACTTAGTATGAGCAGATGATTGGCATTCAATGAGCAAAAATAAAAGACCATCACAGAGAATAATTTCACCCTCAGGGTGACAAAGAGAAAACAACCCCCACGGTAGTATTAGTTCAATAGCAGAAAGAAGACAAGAATGAACCACACATACAACACAAACTGAAAAGATAGATAGGTAGGAAAACACCCAACACAAAAGGTACAAAATGACATCACAGAGTCCCCAGATGGATGTCATAACACTGTATCTCAATGGAAAGCAGAGGCTACCAGACTGACTCAGAAAACATCACCCATCGAGCTGCTGTCTATAAGAGACACATCTCAAGCTTGCTGACAAAAACACATTAAGAATGAAAGGCTGGGTTTAGCCCCGGTAGCGTAGTGGTTGTGCACGGGACTGAGGCCCACTGAGATGGAGGTTCGATTCCAGCTCCACGGAGCAAAGGCTGGGCCTCCTACTCTGACCACCTGAGGGCAATGATGCCCCTCCCCCCCAAAAAAAAAAGAATGAAAGGCTGGAGAAAAACATACCATGCAAACAGCAATTCAGAGAAAGCAGTGGTAGTGATCTGAGTATTTGAAAAAATTGATCTTAAGTTACAGGCCATATAACAAACAGCAAGGAGGGGCACTATATAATGCTCAAGTAATAGTAAATGAGAATCCAGTGAGCAGAATAAATATATATGCACCCAGTGAGAAAGCCATAAAATTCATAAATTAAGCACTCCAAAAAATGAAAAGAGAAGTCACAGGCTCAAAAACTCTAGTAGGCGACTTTAATACATCACTCTCTGAAAAAGACAGATCACAGGGAAAGTCACTTAACAAGAAGTCTATAGATCTAAACAGCACAATTGGGCAACTTGACCTGATATGTATTTTCAGAATTTTCCACCAAAATGCAAAAAAATCATGTTCTTTTCAAGTCCACATGGACATAGCCCCAAGTTGACCACACAGTGGGACACAATTCAAACCAGCATAAATTCAGGCACGCAGAGATTATATAGAGATCATAAATATTATTATTATTATTATTATATTATTATAGAGATTATAAATTCTCTCTCTGACCACTCTGCCCTAAGGCTGGAAATCAACAAAAGGACAATGAAGAAAACAAGGGCAAAAAATTGGAGGATGAATAAGCCTGTATTGCAAAAGAAGTGAATTTTAGCCAAGATCAGTGATCAAATCAGGAAGATTCTAGAATCCAATGAGAATGAAAAAGTGACTTATCAAAACCATTGAGTCACAGCAAAGACAATTATTTGAGGAAAGCTGATAGCAATATACACACATAGAACATACCAATTAGAACAGAGTCAACTGAAAAATCCTACTAACAGCAAAAGGCAAGAAAAAACTGAGATAAAAGAGAGAGAAAGCAGGAAATCTATGAAAAAAATTAATGTAGCTAAAAGTCTGTTATTTGAAAGGAATAATAGATTTGATAGACCACTGGCAAACCTATCCAAAGAAAGGAAAGAGTAAAGGTGAATCAAAAAGATGAGGGACGGAACAGGGAACATGTCAATGGACCCTAATCAAATTAAAAGGTTAATTGCATAGTTGTATGAAGTCCTGTGTCTCAACAAATTGAAGAGCTTAGAAGAAATGGACCAATACTTGGAAAAGCAATACCTCCCTAGACAATCCATAATAGACATCAAGAATCTTGAGACCCATAGAAACAGAAGGAATAGACAAGGTTATGAAGGGATTGCCAACAACAACAACAAAAAAAAATCCCCGAGGACAGATAGCTTCACCGGAGAATTCTACCAAGCAGTAAGGGAAGAGTTGGCACCAATTCTACACAAACTCTTTCATAGTAGAGAAAAGGAAGGAAAACACCCAAACTCTTTCTATGAAACTAGTATAACTGATACCTAAAGTGGACAAGGA